>JAQIWM010000241.1:0-11557 GCA_034695285.1 Eniochthonius minutissimus | reverse complement strand
TTAACTTATAATTATTATAAATTAAATTGAAATAATAAAATTAAAATTTTTTCCTTAAAATTGATTACTTTTTAAGAAATAATTAAAAATTATTTAAAAATTTTAAATAAATGAGAAATAATTATTCAAAAATACAACATATGCAAATTACTAATTTCTAAATCAAATTATGTTAATTTCATATTATTAATAATTAAAAATATTTGAGTGTAAAACTTTCTTTATTAAAACCAACGCATAAACCCCAAAAATGAAATCCAAAGTCAAGGACTTGAAAATCAATGGAAAACAGCAGTAAACCCTCATCCTCAATCCCCGATTCTTCATTATCCATCCATCACCATCTAATTCAAGTCCATCCCCAGCTTTGGGGTCTTTATGCTCAAAACAACAAAATAATAATGCTTAATTAAAGGCGCATTAATCACTGTACCAAAAAGTGGCACAATTAAAAGGGAATCACTTCTCTCTCCTGAGGATGAAGTGATTCTTCGCATGATGGTTGAGGATGAAATAGTAAATGATCATAGACCATCCTATGCTGGTACATGGTTTATTCTCCATAAGATCATTATTAAGATTTTTAAGAACATACCATTTAAAAGGGAAGAACCTTTTGCCTGAAACAATTCGATATGCTCATCACTAAATCACTAATTCAAAAGCCGTATACTTCGGTATCGTGCTGAAGTAAAGAAAAAAGGTACTTCCTCATGCCCCGAAAAGGTATTAACACCATCAGCGGGAAGTACATTATTTAACACACAAATTACTGATTTACTTTTGTGTAAAATTAAAATAATTTTTTAATTTAAAATTCTACACGAGTTTCTGTATACAAATTACATATCGAGAGACTTATAAATGGTTTATGAATACCAATTGCGGTGCAATTCATGTGATCAGATCCATGGGATGATAATTTATTACTCCCCCTGAAGATGGAAAAGACATGATCCTGATCATGATCACATTTCACGCTCCATAAGAAAAAGGCTCTGTTTTCTGAGACATATACACATATACAGATGATAGTACGCCGGCGATGGAAAACAGAAACTAGAATTTGAAGTAAAACATTTTTAAGTGTTGCAAAAGTCACCACCATCATCATCATCAGCATAGTCAATGATGCCGATCATGACAGTGATTAATTGATTTAAATGAAAGGATTTAGAAAAAACGCTTCTGATTCCATTATCATACAATGCCTTTGGGTGAGGATAATCTTTTGGAGGTATTTTTGGGATTCTTAGGATTATATTACAAATTGTGTTATATCACAGATAATGGTGATTTAATAATATTAATTTTAATATATTATAAATGACTTTTTTCAAATTATCCGAATGTATATCATTTTTCATAATTAATGGCGTTGAAATTTAATATAATAAAAAAAAATTAAGCATTTATCTTCATATTTTATATTTTAATAAAATGTGATGAATAATCAGGAAATAAAAATTAATAAAAAAAATGTCAATTAAATGTAAAGCAATAATGTTTTAGTAAATTTAATCAAAATATATAACTAGGAACATGTTGTAAGCGTAAAACATATAATTATTGATTTTTATAAAAATATGTAATATATTATATAATATAATATTTTCGCACGCAAAACATCACACAAATAACAGCATTTAAAAAAATAAGAGTCTTTTAGTAAAATATTCACTTCAAAACTGTGATTAAAAACACGTCAAAAGTGATAATGAACTGCCACCGAATTACATATGATCCTTATTTATGAACACGTCAAAGAACCGATCATCAAAATCGATGACCAAATCTGTCAAAACACTTCAGTTGTTCACTCTCAATATACGCAAAAAAATTCTTTTTTATCCATCAAAAAACCCAATCATAGTAAAGTGACAGTAAAAGCAATGGTACAGGACTAAAAAGGAAAAAGGATAATGAAAAAAGTGTATATATGAGAGAAATAAGAGTCAGTTTATTATGTATCTTCGACACCACCACTACCACCATCACCACCAATACTATAGTATTAGTTCTTATAAACTTCTTGAAGCTCATCAATCAGTAGGCGAAGACATGTGTTGCGTCGACCCATATATTGATGGACATTTTTTCTCTCGAATCTTACATCAGTTTGACCGTAGATCTGTTCCAAAAGGGACTGTGCCTTTTATTGCTTTTATACCGACAGACAGAGTAAGATCCTTGAGGATCATAGTGAAAAATGGTCATTGAGAACCAACTGAGGGGTGATACTCAACTGTAATGCTGTGAGACAATTCATCACTGAAAGTATCTTCCAATGGCATAAAGTAAATGTACAACTTAATGGTGAAAACTATGGACTGTGAACAGTGACATTATTGTAAGGGTATTGGGGATTCAAAATTAATGCATTAATATTATTAAAATATAAATAATAATATAAATAATAATCTTAACATTAATTTAAAATTAAATTCAAATTAATAATTATGCGACAAATTAAATTATTAAAAAAATACATATCTGTAAATCAAATAATCCTTTAAACATTTGTTAAAGAATTTTTCAAACTCTAATACTATAATAATATTTCTTTTATTCCATTTTATAGTTCCCCCTCCCCTTATAACATTTTAAACACTATGATTTGAAATGTAAAAAGAGATGAGCGCCGAAAAATAAAATAAAATTAATCACAAATCTCAGTATGCATTTAAATCCCAATTGACATTGACACTGTGGGCTGTGCACAGACCCAAAATATACTATAAGAGGTTCACATCTGTGAACAAATTTTAGCATTTTAATTAAAATGTCAGATCTAAAGAAATGTCCCGATTGCGGAGGATTATCATCAGACCACTGTCAGAGTGATAAAAGATAATCAAATAAAAAATGATCATTGAACAAAACACAGACATTATTATTAATTGAAATACAAAGATATAAAATATATAATCAAAAGGGTTATTTCCTTATTATTTATTTAAAACTTTATAATTAATTTTATTATTTTAAATTACTTTTATTATACAATAATTCAAATAAATAAATTACAAATCTCATTGCAATTAATCTGTAAAAATTAAAAAAAAACAAATAATAGTTTCATAAACACAACCGGAGGCTTTAAAAAAGTTTTTATTCAAAAGAAAGAAACGGAATAATAATTATATGTGTCAAATAATCGATAAAAAATTATAAATCTTAAACCAATTCAAACGCAACCCTCAAAAACACGCCAAAAGACAATAAATTTAATTCCCAAAACAAAACTTTACTATTCCCTAATTTAATAGTGAGGGATAATACATAACACAACCTCCAAAACCCCCTTTACGAAGGTATTAGCAAAATTAATTGTAATCACATTCCACAGCATCCCCATCCTCATCCTCATCCCTCTCTATGACTCTTACAACAGTATTGATGATCTAAATTCACGTTTTATCCCAAAACGCATACACACTCTTTTTTGTGTATATGCACATTTGTGTATGTGTATAGTACACGGTATACCATAAAAAAGGTTTCATTGACTCGCCTCTGTCTCTATGGACTCTTTTTTAATTCATTTGGGATCAATTAAGGCAATGGAAGAGAGAGATTGTACTATAGCATCAGGATGAGGATGTGGAAGAGAATGGCACACAATGGAACAGTGTTCGGGAAATAGTGTCTCAACACAAAAAATAAAAGTGAAACATGCGATGGTATATACATGGTATATACATGGTATATGGTATATTCTTTTGGGAAAGTGCAGAGTGAGACTCAATACTTTGATGATAAATCACACGTTTTGGGGCATTAGAGGGGGGGTTATATCATAGAGATGGGGGAAAATATGAAATATGGATACGAATACAATGTATTGGTCCAAAGGTGAATGCATACATACAACAATAGAACAACTCAATGCCGAAAAATACAGAGTAAAAAAAATATTATTTTTGGGCATAAATGTGAGAGTTTCAATTGTTGTAAAGGAAATTGAGCGTCTAAAATCCGAATAATATACTTAAATATTTTCCCACAGCAATAGATATGGATATAAATTATTAGTTAATAAATATCAAATATATAAATCTAAAAAATGTAATTATAATTATCAACCATAATATTGGGGTAATATAAGAAATATGCAATAAATTACTCTCTTAATTAATGATTATTACTGAAATATTAGTGTATAATTTAGAGATATAAACTGATAATTAAAATCGATATCTGATGACATTGAAATAAATCAGAATTTTGAGAAATTAAATAATAATTTAATATAATTTATTGTTAATCTGATATCAAAACCGAGGACATAGTGAATTAAGCATGAGTTTATAATCAGAACACACACACAAAAACGCAGGTTATTATTATTATTAAAAAATAAAATCATTTTTAAACACAATAATCTCTTTCGATATTAAAAAATTTTCTTTTAAATACAAAGTTTAGTAATCACAAAACCGTCACTCAATTGAGTCACTCTTTTGTATGCATAAAAATCAATATATGATTAATTACAGACTTTCATGTGACTAATTTTAGTTAAGTTAATGATTGAAGCAAATAAAAAATGGGGAAAAACAGAAAATTGATCGTATGATATTATTCGACCGTATTCCGCACATAACATATACGACAAAGGAGTGTATTGTATAATATAAAAGAGTAATTCAAAGCCCTAAAATTGCAGGCAATTAACTACAACAATATATGCGCTGAAACTGAATTTCGGTTCCTTTTTAGAGTTCGCTTTTCACTATTTTCACCCGAATCAGTGATCGAAATCCCACATTTTTCGTGTAATGACGGTACACACAATCATTGGGATTGTGCATTAATGATACTCAATGAACTTTAACGGGGAATACAAACGGATGTTTCGTTTGGTTTTAGCCGTTTACTATATAATTCTAGTATTTGTATGGTATTTTCCAGTTTTGCCTAAAATTTTTAAAAGCGTAATTTACTATTACAAATATTAATACAGTCATACCTCGATTTTTTAACGCGTATAAAAGTTCCCATTTCAATACACTAAAAATTTACTTGATTCTGTTAACACTTTGATTTTTTTAACTAAAATTTAAGCATCAATATGGTTAACAGAATTGAGGTTTAACTGTAATATTATAATAATTAAATATATTTAACACAAAAAAAATAAAAGTCAAATTATTTTAATTATCATTTTAATTTAAATGAGAAATAATGTTGAATAATTGAGCATAATTTCTTAAAATAATAATCGGTTAAACGGGATGCAATAAAATCCTTTAGTACACACCAAACCCCAAAAATAGAAGAATCGGCACAAATACATCATCAGGCATTAGCTGCAGTCTCTTCATTAACAACACAAAGAGCATGGGTATACAGTGTATAGTATACATGATATATACTGTATACTGTACACTCTCAAAGAGAAAAGTCAAACAAACAATTGCATTCCTCATATCGTCTCTCTCTTTAGTAATAAATATTACTCTTTTTTGTCAGTGGCAAAGGACCACCGAATCCATGAAACAAACATACAATACCCGAAAAAACGAAGTATGACACCACAACAAACAAAATAAAAACAAATGAATGAACGACTCAAAGAGAAGTAAATGTTAGTATTGGATATTTATATTGCTCTTTTGTTTCACAAAGAATAAGAGTAAAATATAAATACGGATAAAGATGAAGATGCATCTTCAGAGATGTATAAATCAATCGCGCAAAAAGTGCTTCGCAAACATTTGCGCCAATTGATGAGAGATTCCTAAAAAAGCCTCAAATATAAGTGCAACAATACATTGACATACACTGTGTATATATACGTATATATTTACGTTTGGTTTTGCGAAATGAGAGCGAAATATTTGCACTGTTCAGATATAACAATGATGTTGAAGAATGAGAGCGGAGGGAACAAAAAACTAAGCATGTGACGAGTAAAAAATAAGTAAATTCCACCGAAAGACATTAGACCTATTACTAGATTCAAGGCTTAGTTTTTAGTTTTTAAAAGTTTAGTAAATATTCAAAAGTAAACATTACCAAAATATTTTCACGGTGTTCCCACAGTTATTCTACGGTCACACTCCTTACAACAATATGTTAATACTAATCCCACTCTTAAACCCCCAAATTCTACTGTCGTGATAGCATCGCCGAATATAATTTTGCCGAATATCCTTTCGCTGAAAAAAGTATTGATTCACTGAAATGATAAGAAAGTCTAATTTTTTTTTCGAAAAAATAGGGTTTTATAATTTAAAATAATTCATTAAGTTATTTAATTCATTTAAAAATTTACTATTTTTGATTCCCAAACACAACTAAGAGCAGTATTTCAATGATCGATACATTGAATAAATGTATCCTTCACTATTGGAATAATACTATATTATTAATCATATATTATATAATATATTATTAATTAAACAGTTATAAAATGTTATTTTCAACAATGCTTTTGTGTTTCTGATTGTAATTATTCATTATAATCATAATATTTAAGCTCTAAAATTTATTTTATATATTATAAAAAACGTTTTTCGCATTATTCGTTAAAAGGTTAATAATTATTTTTCAAAATTTATGATTTACAAAAATTAGATATTATTAATTATTATTATTTTAATTCAATATTTTGATTAAAATTTATTAAATACTATTGTAATATTGAAACTCTTGTTTCGGCAAAAATATATTTGGCGAAACGTAACCCGCCCAATTCTAGTATATCGGATAATAATATTAAATAAAATTCTTTTAAATAAATATAATTTAATTATAAACTTTGAAAATATCAGACAATTATATTAAATATAATTATGCTTAAATATTTATTGTTTTTTGGAGTTAAACTCTTAAGATATTTATCAGTAAACTAGACATAGATAAAGTGACCATAGACCAAAGGGTACCAATTACTCAATGCTCTTGTAATGGTTGAATTGTGTCAGTGCCACAATTTAGTACTTCTGCGGCTTCTGAAGTAAAAGAATAAGAGAAGTAAAACAAAAGGAATAATACGAAAAGACAATAGTGTCTCAATTGAAGATCTCAGCTGCGGATGGAACTGAAAGTCAAATGTAAAACAAAAATAAAGTAAAACAATATATATTGAGACTAAAATCAGGGGAATAATATATAAATGTATTGTTGCGTTAAAAGAGTGAAAAAAGAGAGAGAAATAAATGAATAAGAAAATAGATGATGTGCCCCATTTTCTGCCGAATTTTAGAGACACCAATAAAAGAGTAATACAACAATACAATAGGGTAATACAATACTTTTCTTTTGTTTACATTATACTGTACTAAAACCAAAAACTTTGGAACCATTTAATTAAATGCAACTGAATTGAGTAACACATACTTTTTGCAATCAGAGTCTATAACAACAATACAAAAACAATTGCATTGTATTAAAAGCGTAAAACAATTCCATTAAAATAATATTAAACAATTGTGTTTCGCATTAGTTAATGAAAATAATTTTAATTTACTATAAAAGCGCAAAATATATTAACATATAAAGTCATTGACTATGAATTTCCTATAATCGAGTGTATTGTTGTATGAGCTTAAGTTATAGGGAAAAAGACTCAATTTCGATAATAACACCAAAAGCAACACATTTGGGTGCACACACGTCGAGGACATGAACAAAATCAACTAAAAGTATAACCGAATTTTGGGCGGAGATGAGAACCGAAGAGATTTGCGAGAAAAATGTCACGGTACAGAGACTATCGCATCAGAGTATTACTATCCTTTTATACAATACAAACACCATGACTATGGCCAAACTATAGCATAATATAGCACTAAAATGGGTGAAGCCCTTCAACAATCAGTAACAATTGTTCACAATTTGGCAATGAACGATCACCATCGAAAAGCAGAAGGCCCATAATATACATCCATAGTAAACTAGTATTAGGATACGAGGGACCTAAGGGCGGGCATCTGATTAGACATGAGGCAATTGAATGTGTCAGAACTTAGACGAGAGAGGAAATCACAAGTGAAAAGTTTTTGGTAATTGCAAAGTTTTTCCAATGTTTGGCTCATACCATGATATTACAGTTAAACCTCTCAATCATAAACTTCGATTAAATTTAAAAATATATTGGATTTATGAGAATTCGATTCAATTTAATACACTCATACTTTTATTTTTATTCACAATTTAAGTCTCAAGAATTTGACAATAAAATAGGGTCAAAAATTTAAAAAACTTTATAAAAATTAAATTTTATTCATTTTTACGCATTAAAAAAATAATTATAATATTTCAATTACAAACAAATAGTATTAAAATAATAATACAAAATGAAAAACTTTCAGAGAAACTATGAGCAAATGCAATAAATTGCTTTCGAGATTTAGAGGTTTGTCTGTAATACAATGAGTCCGTAACTGTGATATGTGAATTGGACCCATGAGAATGACAATCGTATAGTAAATTTTATATGAAAAAGCCATAGGAATGGTCCCCTCAATATTCAATCCCATCCCATTTCATGCTGAAAACAGTGATGCGTGAAAACTTTTAGTTTAGGGATTTATAATAATATATATACTAAAATATAATAGAAAAGGGCAGAACTTAAATACTGCACACACTACTACTGTATTATGGTACCAAAAACTTTTGTGTAAAAATTTTTCAGGGTTCAAATAGAAAATGTATGTTTGAATGAGTCTCTGAAAATGTGAAACTATGAACTGTGACATCAAATTCATGGCGTGGTACAAAATCAATTATTTTTATATTACACATGACATAACTGTTGTAATATATAATTCTAATTTTGAATATACATTCACATTCTCTCTCTCAAAAGGCGTGTCATAAACTTACACAAAAACTTTTTTCTTTTTTGATATGAACACTTTTATTATAATAACAATAATCATTTTATAAATATACGAACAAAAGTTTTGCAAATATCTGTGTATTGCCCCCAAAAAGTCGTACATAAAATCGATATATTTTATAAACATGTAAAGGACCCTTATAATTGTAAAGAAATAATAAAATTTTATAATCCTCAACCGCAAAGGGGAAGTGAGAGTCATAGAGAGTCATAGAATGAGAGAGGTCCAAAGAGAGGAATAAATTATGATTATGATTTTCTTCCATTGGTTTTGGTTATATAATAATTGTTGTTAATGAAAACCGCGGTATTAAGAGTCACAAAAAGCATTTCAATAGTGCAGGTGATTTGCAAAATGCTCACAAATCAATGGTCCAAAACCCCCGGACCCATACCATAGCAAAACATTTAATAATCATCCAAAAGGCAAAAGGTGATGGGCCCACCAAAAGATCAAAGCGCCCACCGACAAAGAGCAACAGGAATCCTCAAACCCTAATCTACATTTAAAAGGCACAGCCAAAAACTGCCATTCTCTTTATATTCCTCTTCTTCTTCTTCTTCTTCTTCTCCTTCCACTTCTTCACCACAGTCATCATCATCATCTAAAGTTACCTCTGTACCTACAGACTTTAGGTGGCCATAGACATGAGGATAATGAGCGGGGCATGTGCCTCATTGAGTGTGTACCTCAACCGAAGGAAGGAATATATTTATTGCCCATGAGAACGTTAATTATCTTTGGGTGCCATTTGGTGCCTTTGGGTTGTGGAGAAAATAGTTTTTTAGGGAGGCACAGGACCTTATGTATAGTACTTGAGTTGGGTCCAAAATGGAAAATTTGAATTTGAATTGGGCCCTCACCGCATGAAACGCCACGGGCCAAATTGGAACTGATGGGATACGGCTGTGTTTTTGTGAGAGGAAAATGTGAAACAAATGGTAAAATGAGAAAAGAAAAGAGAATGATGTGTTTTAGTAATTTATATAATAATATAATATATTGGTAAATAGAAATGGGTCAATACGTAAAACGAGAAATTATCATCATTATTATCTGTGTAAAGAAAATAGATATTATGTATACGCGTGTATCATCATAAATGACTAAATGTTTTTTCAATTTTCATGAGAAAGGGGATCATTGAGTCCAAAACCCATCCCTAAAATCCCATTTTTGGGATGAGTAAAAATACTTTTTACTTTCTTTATCATGTTCAACATAATTTCTTCGGTTTCATTTTTCATTATAATAATTAACTTTTTAATAAATCTCTCTTTTCTATTGACAAAAATGTAAATTACATAATTATGATAATAAATCTATTGTTTTAATTTATTTTAGATTTTTATTTACACATAAACAATAATTGAATTTACTTTTAATTGCAATTAAATACAATCATATCATTGCGTGGGATTTTTAAAAATCATAAATTAGTTTAAAATTAAAATTAAAGCACAAAATTTCAATACCAAATGAGTTCCAAACAATAATCACCATTAATTTTAAATTCATAAAATATATATAAATTTTAAAATAATTAAAAACCTCAAAAAAACATTATAAAAAATAACAAAAAACATAAATATTATTTTAAACACTTTTTAATAACGCATTAAATTATCATTGTTTACAACTTTCTAAATGTATATAATTTATGGGGTCCGATGTAATAATTCACATGCAAAATAACCTTTAGGCATTAAACTCTTTAAGAAATATACAAATGATAATACATTACTAGTGTCATGAAGAAAAAAAGTAACACGATGAAAAAACAGAGAAATAATTCATAATTATAAACCTCCGCCTCTGATGATAGATCACCGGCAATTAAATTAAAATTTAAAAAAACTCATCCCTCTCTTTCTCTAACAAATTCTTACTCATCATAAAACTAGTGACATAACCGCGTAAAAACAAATGGCGTTACATCACCCCACTAATTGGACATCCGCTCTTTGGGGGGGCATTTCAACTTTTTACTTCAGACAAATCAAAAATGCTTTAGTCACAATAGAAATAGAGAAAGACAACAATGGAACAGTCCTATAAATATTTTAAAAAGTAAATTCAAATAAATTTTATTATCAATAATTTAATGCGTCTTTTAAATGTAAATTATTATAAATGAATTATTATATTTATCGCATTATCACAGTTTAACACTAGAAAATAGTGCGAATCAATTTGAAAAATGTCAAAATCAATCACTAAAACGCTGATGGATGATAATAGTGATAATTCATAATATAAAAATCGTTTTAAAAAATCTTTCATTTAATGCCCAAAGTTTAATAATAATCACATAAATTAAATACATATCATTCTATACTCCGATTATCATTGTAAAGTATACATATTAAATGATATCATATTTTCCTACGCCTTAAGATAAATATGTGTATAACTACCAAATGATGAGTAAACTCTTAAATGCAAATTAAGAACTAAAGTCCAAAGACCAAAGACCCTACACGGAGATAGTAAATGAGAATTGAGCAAAAGTGTTTTGCCTCTTCAAAGGTGATTATTATGATCAATTGTGTGATTATGTTTAAAAGAGAGGTTAATTTTAGTGTCTCTCTATAGTATCTTATGCTAGTAATTTGCTTGTGCCAAAGGGACAAAGAGTATTATATCCATCTGCAGATGTGATGCAATTCATTTCAAAAGCTCACAATGTAATGTTAATTTCA
>JAQIWM010000240.1:0-11580 GCA_034695285.1 Eniochthonius minutissimus | reverse complement strand
CTAACTTCCGGTTTGACTCTCGTGTCTAAATACTGCTGTCGATTTTTTGATGTCCCATTATTCAATGGATCGGCAATATACACCTGACGTATCGATGCCTGACCTGTGATATGATCGCAATTGTCCACAATTCTAATTTTCCATCCCAAATTACGATGAGTATAACATTGATAGTAAACCAAATCGGGTGTCGTTTGATCGGGACTAAAGCGAAGTATTCCCGAAGTACCCGTTTGACACTCGAGATTCAATGATCGTTGAAAATCAAAGAAATTATCATATGCATCTGATGGCTTTTTATTTGCGGTGTCAATTTTCCATTCGCAGAGACGTCCCTCTGCGGTCGGGAGTATCACATTATCAGATCTGAAGAACAATGTGAGACAATAAAAGTTAATTTCATGATCTTTTAATAGTTAAAGTATTTTCCCGTCAATGTAATTTCTAATCCCTGATAATAAGTATATTTCCATAATTAATTACATCACTAATGTGTATATAAACAATGCATTCACTATCACTTTATGTTAATTATGATGCAGTGATCAGTGTCATTCACACCTCAATCTTAATAATAAAAGTAATTTCTAAATATTGTCTCTCTTTTTATCTCTCATAACTTATGAGTCATAAGCGACGTGATACTAATTTAATAGTAAACAGCGATTTGAATGTGTTAAATGGATTATAATTATCACTTTTATTTATTGTAATAATTAATTAATTAATTACCTGATCCCGACACCGCCATAAATTCGCTCATCCCTTCTTTCATTATCACTTTTATGATCAAAACCTCCCTCAGGACTGTCAGTTAAATATAACGGATGTCTTCTCGCGGAATTATTCGGATCATTTCCTCCCTCGACAATGAAAGTATATGTCTTTCCACGCTGAAGAACCATCTCCGGTATTAATAATCCATTAATGTACCATGCAATACCCCATCCCACTTTACCCGTAATTGCCTGATACCCCTTTTGTCCTCCTGTGGGTCCAATTTGTGCCCTGAATGTGGTATCAACTGGACAGACAATCGGTGGAATTTGCCACGCTTTGTGCGACGCTGATGGTGATAACTGAATATTTATGGGTTTTGATGATGGTTGTGGTGGTAATTGGGGCACAGGATTAGGTTTAGTCACGGGATAATTAACTGAAGATGAGGGTCTGTGCTGTTTCTGTATTGATGCATCGGGTGATGGACAATTCCATTTCGGAGATCGCGCAAAATCAATAAACATATCACCATTATTATGTAACCGATGATATGATACTTCTTCACGCTGATTTAGTGGTCCAATGGCCCACATCACTGCCTGAGGACCATCTGAATATACGTGCTGATCATATTGCTCATCGACTAGTAATTAATAATTAAAATTTATTAAACAGACTGTAAATGTTAACAAATGTATGAGATAATATATTAGTAATAATGTAACAAATATAATTGTTTGGCCATCGAAAATTTGCGTATTTTTCTCTATTAATTATTCATCATATTAATTTATTAAATTTTATCTTTATTATTATCATTAATACATATCTATAACGTTATTTTTATTTTTTATATTATTAATAATTAATTTTTTTAAATTATGTTTATATAATAAGAATAATTTTATAAATTAATTAATCTTTTTAATGAATTATTCGTAAAAATAACATTTTCTTTAAAATTAAAAAATGGGAATTTTAATTGTGTTAATGTTATTTGATTATTACAAAAAAATTAATAATTAATAAGTTAGTTTAATTTAATTACCTCCTAATTGTGGCCTTTTAAATGTCACCATTGAAAATCCATTGACAATTGCCGCGTGAAGTAGTGTTATACTATCGGTTGTGCCGCGTTGTTTTATGTCCGGACAACTGCCACGGGTACCAACACACTAAAATTATATTTGTTATTAATATATAATTAAATACTAGTAAATCTTCAAAACTTACTTGTTCCTTACTTCCGAGAAAATAATCCACGGCCTTTCCTTCACCATTGGGCCGGACCCATGTAACTGCAGCATCAGCATTAACCATATTTGATTTTGAATCATCTTTACTAAAACCAAAGGCCATATATTCATTTGATCCTGAAATAGATAATTAAAATAATGTATTTTAAGTGCATTTTGCAAAATTATCAATAATTGATTCACCATATTAACTAAGAAATGCAATCAATAAATATGATATTATACATATTAATTAACTATTACAGTTTATTACTAGTCATACATACCGACTTTCCCCACCAATTGCATAACAATATCATCACCGTCCATGACCCATCTCAATTCAAAACCCAAATCATCATGTAGCACTTCACAATTTAGTTTTGTCTAAAAATAAATGATTAAATAAATAACAATAAATTAGTAATTACTGTCAAAGATGAAAGTCGTGATAATTCAATCAGAGACTTATCATTTATTGAGTGCCAAAAGTTTTTAAATGTGAAATTTATGTGCCGAAAGAACCAAAATTTAAGTAAAAAGAAAATAATTTGGAAATAATTATGTAAAATAATATATAAATATAATTAATTTCCATATGCAGAATATTATGCAACCAAAAAACTATCACCTGTTTATTTACTTTTATAAAAGTAATTAATAAAAATATTATAAAAAAAATAAAAAAGAGTCAAAGAATTTTATAAAATAATTAAAAATTCATGCATAAAACACAGTTAATGTTTACTATTATTTAATTAAAAAGAGTATTTTGGGGCATGCATTATCATTAATATCCTTATTGATGTTCTCGTGGTACGTGCGTGCGTATACGCGGTGCACGTGTTATACCACCACCAATACGACGCCTGAAATCAGTGCGTTGGGTTCGTGATGGGACCGTACGTCGTGGGGTGTGACGTGATCGCGTACTCACCTCGGGTCTTATTCCAAGCATTTTGGGTGAAGGGGGAACGCGTACGTGTTGAGGTATTCGCACGTGACCAAAATCAACATTAAATTCTTCGCACCAAACACCAAATAAATCAAAATCATATATGGTTTTATCGTCAGGTAATGATATGACCACAGTTTCACCAGAATATCGTCTCAACGGTGCAGGACTTCCATTTTCATCCTTAAGTCTTAATCCATTAGGGCCTTGTCTCTGCCCACGTGTGGTCCACCAATAGCCCGCGGGTCCTTCCCCATCATAATGAAAATCAGGAACTAGAAATGTTTGCGCGTCAACTATTGTAATTGGAGCGGATTTAACACCGTGTGCCAATTGAGAGAGCGCCGGTATTTCAACCGGCGATGGAATCGGTAAATTTCGGGGAATCTGTAATTCACCGAAATTGACCTTAAATTTTCGACACCATACGGATAACCATCGTATGTCCCGTAATGTTTTTCCTTCGGGAAGACGAAGGACCAGATCTTTACCATGATATGCTCCGAGAGATCGTGTTCTTAAATGAGGTTAAATAGTAATAAATGTTTTATTATTTAATTATTAATTAAGTAATTATATAATTACGTACGATCCCTTTTCATCAGGTATTATAAATCCGCTCTCATCCGGTTTTGGAGTATTTCCGCCCCAGAAATACGCATCCGGTCCTTGGCCATCGTAATTAAAATTTTTGATAAATATGGTACTTTCATCGACTGCATAAACATCACCGCTCACCCCATGGACGTGAGTCTGTAATCGTCCAATGGGTGTACCATAATATACTTCTTTTGGACCAGTACCGGGTAATTGGGCCAAAGATGCTATAAAATTATAATAAAAACTCACTTTATTTACCATATTTATCTTTATATGACATTTATAAGTTATTTTGAATTATTTATAAATAATAAATTGTAAGAACTGTATTTTTCCGAACATTATCTGCCGCTCATAAAGTAACTTATGATGAAATAAAAGTGTGTAACGGGTGTAAACTTTACTGTGCATAGAGCGGAACATATATGTTCGAATAATCATCAAAAAAATCATCGATAAAATAAAGTACTTTTTGCGATATTAAACTTTATTTATGCTTTAAATGTGCAAATAAAATTGATATAATTGTATAGTAAAGTATCTATAAAAAGGTGATAACAGAATCGTCATATGAGTATATTTTTTATCGTTCACTGCCCTAAAGAAAAACTTTTAAAGTTTATAGATGCGCATCATTCATAATGATCATCAGTATCATATTATGATAATCTTAAATGATAATCTGATTAATGACCAAAACAGGGGCATGTTTCGCGATCCCCTCTCATGTCTCAGGTCTCAGTCACTCACTAACACAGTGACCCAAATTTTAATAGAAAATAGAGAGAAGAGATGAAAATGGTCCATCACCATCATCATCATCATCACCATCACCATAATCAACATCACGGGATCTTAAGATATATATAGATATACATTGTTCTTTTGAAACATAAAACAGATTACTTCAGATGGTGATGGATGCTGCAGTTTGAGAATAGAGATAATTATTATTTTTTTGCAATAAATATAATTATAATAATAATTATAATAATTGCACACCTGTATTATGCCACTCATATTAAAAAATGATTATCTGTATATATGGAGGAACAATTGTGATGGCGATGTCCAAAAAAGAGAAAAATAAATAATGGATAATGATGTAATTTCTTTTCGTGTCCCGACATAATATAAAACAAGTTTTGTATATTCCCGACACCGGAATGCTCAAAAATGGGTGCATAATAAAAAATTATTTATTATTTAATTATAATAATATAATTACACAGTGAATTATATATGATATAATTATAAATTATATATGAGTAATGCTAAAATTAAGGGCGCGGTATAATTGTGTTTAGAAATTTGTGTGTCGCATTATATTGTAATTTATTATTAATTCGGTATAAACAGTATTTAATAAATAAGTTAATTATTAGTTCACTATTATATTCAAGTGATTAAATTATTATTATTATAATTGTGAACAATTAAAGTTAATAATTATATTGTGAACATGACAATGAAATTAGACATTAAATTTTATATGTATTTAATATTAAATATAAATAATTATTTTAATCTTTAATAATTGCTAATTTATGATCGTTTATTTCATATTAAATAAGATTAAGTTTAAGAAATAAAATTGTAAAGTGAATTATAAATTCCTTAATCCTCTTTTAAGTACTATTTCCTTAAAGGATGAGATAAATGTGATAAATAATTTAATATTTAATCCTCTTATAAATGATAAAATAATTTATTACGTATGATTTTTAAAAAATATTGATTTGCATATGTAAATGCAGAGGCGTGTTATTAATTTTATTGATTTTTTATAAAAAGATAATTAATTATTGACGAACGATTTTTCAGCATAATTATTGTTACATTTATTGAAAAAATAGAGGTCAAAACAAATTTGTATTAAAAATGTATACATTTTTTAATACAAATTTATTGCTCCTTTTTTGTGAAATATTTATAAAAAAAATTTAAAAAATTTTTATTTTTATTTTTTAGTTTTAAAACTGACAATTTTCATAAATATGACTTTGATTGTAATAGAATAATTCACTTATTAAATTAATAAAATTATATATTTATAATTTATTACGAATTTATTACAAATTTTTTAAATATATTTTTGACATCAGTGAATACTGATTATATCAATATTTGTTTATATCAATATTAATTTTTTATTTATTCACGCATAAGTTTAGATTATTAATTATTTGATTGAATTGAAAGAATTTTAATAAAATATAAATAAAAAAGAATTTAATTATAAGTCAATAGTATTTGTGCATAAATTTTGCCGTAAAATATTTATTTTATATTGAAAATTTCGTATTTTAGAAATTAATGTCAATTAAAATGGGTACTCATAAACAGGGTTAATTTATTGTATATGTACATGATTGAGACAAAAGCAATAAAAGTAAATTATATATAAATTACAGACACGCATATCATTATTTATTAACCTTAATACAGAATTTCACGGAATTATGTTTATGTAAAAAACAATTTTTTTCGATTGACACATCATGACATTTACGGTTAAAGAATAAATTATTAAATGATTATAAAGGGTTATAAATTGATTATTTTGAATCTAAAATATTAGTAAAATTAATGAATGGTTAATTTATTTTAATTTATTATTTTATTATTTTTGTATGTAACAGCCCATTACACGAATAAATCGTAGTTTTGTAATTAAATATCAATTTTTATAATCAATTAGTTTTGTTAATTTTAAAGTAAATTTTTTAAAACACATTTTTCGATAACACATAAATTTTTAATAATGATGTTGTTTATTAAGTAATTTATTGAATTTAAAATTCCTCAGAAATTTCCTCATATTTTTACATTTCAATGGAAAAAATTACATTTGTAATTTTCAATTTCTTTTAAGAATTAAAAAAAATATTCAAAAATATTATTCACAAATATAATTCTTCGAAAAATGAGAATAAAATTTTTTATTTCAAAAAACAACAATATTATTATAATAATAATCATCAATAATAATAATATATCATTTTCGCAATAATGTTATATAAAAAATGACAAAAATTTCTCTCGAAATGAAAATATTCTCTCTGATAAAAGTATACATATAAAAGTATACATATAAATCATTTCCGCGATGAAAGTCCGAAGCACATTCCCATTAAAAAGGGACGCATCATCGTTATGATCATCATTGAAATGTCACATCACAATTGAAGGATCATCTCATTAAATGTATCTGAAGAAAAAAATATTAAAAGAAACACTTTTCAATTGAAAATTAGTGACGCACAACGAAAGGGATTCGCGTATCTCATGTAATACTATTGCATGACTTTATGTGATTCAATACATATCAACGCCTTTAGAAATAGGAAAATAAAAAGATTTTTCTCCGAAAAAAGCATAACAATACAATTAAAGAGAAAAGCATAAAATAACATTCTATAAAACACAAAAAGAATTAAATAATACAATATATACATGAGTTATTATATTATACTATACAATAGTTGAGAAATAGTAAAATCATAATGATGAATAACCCCCATAAAAAGTTTAGAGTCCCCTCCCATTTTGACCTTTACTTTGAGTTATTTTTTTCGATGTCCTCCATCGGTGGTAAATTCCACATGAGGTACGACGACAATCACCTTTTAGCTGTTAACAACTTCCGTGTCAAGTGATTATCTCTTAAAGTTGCAATTAGTTTTAATGCTTTTTTATATCGACGAATTACAGATAACGGATAATTAATTTAATGGACTAATAATTTCCTTACATTGAAGTGATGCACAGCAATGGATAACATTTGCGACTAAATTTAAATGTTATGTAATACTTGTAACATTCACCTCTAATTTGGAGAGTGAAAATTTTCTCTTTATAATTAGTGTTAAGATATTTATGTAATGATTTATTTATTGTTATTTTATTTAAAACTCTAAAAGAGTGTAATGATTTTTTAAACATTATTTTTAAATTTTAAACATTATATTTAAATATTCATATTTTTAAATCACGAAATTATTATTTATAAATTTAAATATTAACATTTATATTTATTTGTCAAACTTCAAGTTCCTTAAACTTTCTAATAATAGTTATATTCATATTTTAACGTAAATAAAAGTATTTTAATATAAATAACGCATAAATAATACGAACATCTTTAAAGTAATTTTTAGAAATTTTTTATTATAAATATCTATTGAATAGAGATGCATAATGAGCTATAAATGGAATTACCGCATCCCATTTTTAACACAATTTTATTTTAGCACTTTGCCATAAAAGGCAATATAAAAGTGCATATATATATGCACTTTTATGAAAAAAGAATATAATCATTAAATATATAATAAAAAAGGAACCGACAAATTTAGTGCAATAATATTCGTTTTAAAATATTTAAGTGCAAAGAGTGGCGTTTTTTAACACTAAAATTACGTTATATTTTGGTATTTATCTTATCCCTCAATGATCTTGAACCTGAAAATTATTTTGAACCCTAAAGGCTGAGAAAATATTATTCGAAAATAAGTGTTACATCAGCATACGTTAATTAATAAATTATAAGTAAAAATTACACTTTACAATAATATATAAATTTAAAATTCACATAAATAATTTTTGTAAAAAATGGAGTAATAATACACGTTTGTTCCGTTATTATTTACACTTCAATTTAATTTACATTTCAAACTCTAAAGCCATTAAAAAGCATATAATAATATTAAAACATCCGTTTTATGTTTTAACCCATTTTTATTTACACATATTCTTTGAAAATTTTGGCGTAAATAAACACAGAATATGCAAACACTGTATAAATTATTAAACAAAAAACCAAATTATAATTTAAATTAATGTATAATGTTATATAATAACTTTTTAAAAGAAATTAATGCGAAAAACAATTTTTTGCTTTAATTTTTGAAGTGAAATACTTTTTTAAGCACAAAGAGAATAATTAAAAGTAATTTTCGCTGAATTTTTAATTAAAAATGAAAAATTACTTTTTTCAAATACTTTAATGGACTTTAAAACACTTTTATAAAGTTTAAAATTTTACAATAAAAAGGTATTATAATTATTGCAAATGGTTAATGACACGATTTATATTATATAAAGCATTATTTGATATTTAATAATATTATAATAATTTTCAATAATTAATTTATAATAATAAATTTAACAAAATTAATTAAAATCAAAACCTTACCGTGAATAATGGCGATTAATGTGGTAATTAATAAAAACATCATCACAGAAATAATTTAATGATGATAATAATTAACTTAAAATACACTTAAATAAATTCACTGATGTTGTGTTTAATAATCAATAATTAATGTTTTGATTATTAAATGACGATACAATAATAACGGTATTGAGATGAAAAATGCGGACGTAATAAATCCTGATTCTTTGACATTAAACACGTCAAAAAACGAAAAAATAACGCAAAAATAATAATAAAAATTGTTAAGAATAATCCAAAGACACGCCGCAAATGTCAAAAATCATCACCAAAAATGATGCCACAATATTATTATAAACTTTTTGTGGTTTTTGAACGAAGTTAACACTGAAATCATCAAAGAGAATAATAAATATAAAAATTTTTAATATTAATAAATTACTATTTAACGACCCGTTTCTTACACTATTCAATCTCTTCAGTCTGAAGACCCTTCTCAAGTGAAACACCTTTAAGCTGATGATGATGGTAACACACTGACAATGAAGAGTACAATCATTGAGCACACACCTGTACCTGTATTTTATTGAAGAGTGAAGTGCTAAAAAGTGTGTTCATATGTATAACTTTATTTATGGAAAAAGTTTAAAAACACTTCACTCATAAAGCGTTTTAATCGTCTCTATACACTAAAGTAATGCGCGTCCTTTTTAAAAGTGACGGAATTACTTTTTTTCAGTGTCACCATTGAATAAAGTTTAAGATAAGTTTATAGTTTAAGTTTTGTATTATAATGTATTATGTATACTGTTACATAACACAGTCTATATTCACTATACACGAATCAAATTCCTGTTTTTCTGTTCTCTTCTCACCGCTTACCGCAGTTACAGTTTAATAACTGTTGTTTTAGGGGTCACTTCACTGTGTAATGATTGGTCCTAAACTCTCAAGTACTAGCACTTTGGGGGTCGTGGAGGTTTTAAGGGGTCGTGAGCATGGGGGGTTTGGGGGGTAATAATAGTGTTTCTTTTTGAAAACTGGGAACTGGTTCATGGTTAAATTATCACATAATACACTATTTGTATATATCACAATACGTAATAATAATATAGTGATGGGAAAATGTCAAATGATAGAGAAAATGCGTTTTTTGTTTTTTACTTTTTTTGACGGAATTATATAATGAAATGAAATATAATGAGAAAAGATGAGAAATTCCGTCAAAAAAACAATGGGTAAATAGCGTTTGTTTATGTTTTAATCAATGATAAGGGTGTAGTATTTTTTCATATAAAATTTTATTTTATTATTTAATATATTTTCATTATTATAATGACATATAATACTTTTATAATGATAAAAATTATATTTTGTGAATAATGTTAAGGTTATTTTATTATAAATATTTCATTATTATTATTTAATGACAATTAAAACAGTTCACGGTTAAAATTATAAGATAATTAAAGAAAATTTATCTGAAATATTAAAATAATTAAAAGGAAACGATAATTATTTTGCACGCGTTTAATACTTTTTTATATTTTATACAAAATTTTCAGATGCTAAAAAGTTCAAAAAAGTGAAACGAATTAATTAAAAGCACTATTAATTCAATTATTATTACTAAATGATTATATGATTATATAATTCAGATACTTATTGGTGCATAACATTTAAATAAAACTGTAATTTATTAAAATAAAAAATAATTCTTAAACATTTACACTGTAATTTTTAAGATTATATATTTATAATTTATTTAGAAATTTTTTGCGGTTTTTGTAAAGTAATTAGCTTATCGTATATCATAAAAGCATATTGTTAAAGTCATATTTACGAACAAAACTATGTTATTATATAAAATGTATTAATTTTTAATTAAATTCATTATTGTAATAAAATGCACTTATTATTGTATAAACTTTCCTATAATATTACGCCAATTTATTTACAAAAATCGCATAAAATATCTCTTAACAATTGCCATGGAAACTGTTCACGTGTTGAATGCAATCGCGTGTGTAACATTATCAATGAAACACTGTTTCATACGCCCATTTTGTGATTTAATTATTTTTTAATAATAATTAATTAATTAAAAATGCAAATAAAATATATATTTTTTATATTAATAATTGTATTAATTAATTACGCGTCCACAGATTCGGGTGTTCCCATATTATTGTGGAAAAATGATAATGAAAATCATAATGCGGACCAAATCATAGCAAAAGACGCGACTCACACGGTAATGGATCAATTATCATCATCGGCGTTTAAACACGATTATTTGGATCATTTAACTGCCGCGGGTCACAATCGATTGGTAATTATGGTTCAAAATCAATTATCGATTGAAGATTTTTCGATATCGAATTTCCCTGAAAATTCAATATTAAACTCAATATTTAAATCAAAATCATCGCCGTTATTTCTTTCAAATGTTATATCACCATTGAATGATGTTAAAGGCCAACAAATGGATGATGTTAATGATTATGTTGATTCATCTGTGGTCATATACGATTTACCCGGAGATAATTTGGTACAAAATGAACCGATAATTGAAAAGATCATGTCAATTAATAAGAGAGAATCAATGAATTCATCAGCATCGACGGTGTATTTATTAACGGGAAAAGGAAATAAATATTCTGAAGAGTCAAATGCTGAAGGATCAGATAATCATTATGTTTTAAGACACATTCTTCAGGAACCCTCATCAACAGCATCGCCAAAACCCGATCCGAATAAATACTTAATTCAAATCAATGACAATAAAACGGGTGAAGGATGCCTTTTTTGGTATAATTTGGGGATGACTCTCACTGTGATCCGAAGAGATTCTGATAGAAAGGAGATATCACGTGATACGGTGTCATTTCCGG
>JAQIWM010000239.1:0-11589 GCA_034695285.1 Eniochthonius minutissimus | reverse complement strand
AAAAAATTGGATAATCTAATTTTAAATCGAACCTTTGGCCATGATCCTAACCATGGAATAGAAAAAAATGTAATAATATAGTATTTCAAATCCATTTCACAGCATCTTTTTTAAATCTCTCATTCCTCATCCCGTATCCGTATTATCATCTCTCACAGTTTATTGATTCTTTATTCTTCACATACACACACATAAATTCTCATCTCTTTCTTTAAACCCATGTCTATGTCTATCTCAATCTCGAGTATGAGGGAATCATTCCCCACACTCTATTTTCATCTCAAGATATTCAAATGGCATCGGAACCATTATTTGTTATGTGCATTTTACAGTCGAATGAACATTTTGAATAATCTTAGAAATATTAATAATATTTTAAATAATAATTTTAAAAAATAAACACTTAACGATACTTCATTAAAACTATATACTATAATATATACTAAACTATATTAGTAATGCAATTATTAATAAATTCAATAATAAAAAATTGCGTGTTATATTTGGGACTATAACAACCTTTTAGTTTGAAGATGCCCTTAAGAATTGTCTATAATATACATAATTATGATATCACAAATGTGATCCCATATATAATACTCATATCCCATTTCATGAGCACTCATCACTAAATAATAAATGCATTTTTAGGGATTCAGATTAATAAAAGACCCATTAAAGGAGGGGCATGATATGGGCGATGTCTGTACTTTTTTATGGCTTCAGACGCACCATTATTTCTAAAACTTTAGTACCATTTGTTTAATATCAAAAGGAACTTATCCCAAAGTCCGTGTATATTTGCTTTAGTCTATTGTACATTGGTACATGAAAACTCTGTTTTTATTTTCATTTATTTTAATTTATCGCACAAAAATGCTTCGAAATATTACGTTTAAAATCCGCATTTAATTATATGTTTATAAAATCTTTGCGCATATAAAAAAGAAAAAACAAAAGAATTGATAATACTTTAGTTATTAAAGTTTAGTACATAACTAGAAATAGCATAGAATTATATAAACATAAGACCCATAAATAAATCTCAAGACGCTTTTGAAACTATTGTTATTGACGTTTTTTGTAAATAATGGAAAAATACATCCTTTAAATTGATATTATGGTCCAATAACTCACTATACACTCACTAGTACAGTAGTATTATGTCATTGTAAATAGAGTTTATAATATAAACATTAACTTTTCTCTCTCAAAACTCTTATACTATTGATATTAAAAGAATGAAAAAAAATCAATTTTAAAAGTAAACTGTTTACAAATGCCGCACTTTATTATTGTATTAAACTAAATTATTAAATAACATTTATTTAAATAAATAGTATTTCACAATTTTAACATATGTTTATGTTTATTATTAACTTTTAGTATATTTTCTTCTTTCGAAATGTTAAACGTGTGATTGACAATGATTTATTATTTAATAATAAAATCAGTGATCCGCAAAATTACCTCTCAATACTTAAATGGTAAATAGAAATTGAATATTTTAATAATACAAAAGTTAATAAAAATGCAAAAATACTTTACATTTTATATTTAAATAAAAAATAATTTTTTAAAATTCAAATAAAAATATCTTTTATTATTTTTTATACACATTTATTCTGTTTTTATTTACAATTAATTATTAACAAATAATAATAAATTGTAAATAAAAATATAAGATAAAATTATAATAAATAATAAGAAAAAAAATTACATAATAATTACAATGTATAACATAATGAATTTTGAAGATTAAAAGTATTTTTTTTAAAAGTTATTAATTATTTTTTTATTAAAACAAAATATTAAATGTGAAAATTAAAGAAAAATTTTTTAAAAATTAAATACTTAAAAATACACGTTAAAAACCCGCGTTTCGACTTTACTCATACGTTAACTCAAAACATTACTCCGGTGTTTTGTGATTTGAGATCAAAATCGTGAGATACGCGATTAGAATTTAAAAATGTCTCAAAAATGCATCAGTAAAGTATATTTTTTTCAGATTTAGTACAGGGTTAGGATTTAAGGGCAGGAATTAAGACAAAAATCGCACTTTAAAATTGATAAAAATGATAATGAAAAAATTTTAAAAATCTTTTTAAAAATCATAATCATTTTCTATATATTAATTTAAGAAAAAAAATAACTTTTAATATCAAAGATAAGATACAAAATATTAAATAATCGCAAAATAAATAACTATAAGTGTCATATTCCGCGGGTTTTTTGCACTTTATTTTTAATGTCTAAAAATGGTTTGATTCAAGACTCTGTATGTCTGTATGTGTGTTATTTTAGGGTTTGAAAAAAAATAAATATCAATTGAATTTAAGAGATCATTTTCCCATTCCTATCACAGTCTTCTCCCACTTTAAGAATGTGTCACTTTTACACATCATATTTCATATTTTCTTTGAGAATGTGTCACGAGCAAAGGATGAAAAATATTTATATAAATGATTTATATTAAATCATATAATAAAATAATAGAATCACATATTTAATACATAAATAATCATAAATAAAAATGAATAAATCGCATATTTGAATATACACATTAAACATTTTCTAAAAATAAAAATAAAAAACTTAATAAATTTTTACTTTTCATCGTCACTCGTAAATCATTAGCGTTTAATGATAAAATAATCTTTTAGTATTTTAACCATCATTTTGTGTGTAATACCTTTTTGTCTATTCACATATTGCTGAAAAAGTAATATACATATGTATATCGGTATATTATACACATGTATATCGGTATATTATTCGCACGTTTGAAAATTGCAGTGTTTATAAACTTTTTCTGTATATAGTCCGCACTCTTCGATTTTTATTTAGTTTTTTGAGATTTTTGTATATATTCGACTCACAATCATACTTGAGATAGGGGTATATCACCCCCATGAAGGTCCAAAATAATTAAAAAACAGTAAGGGGGTGCTGCAAGTCAAACCCCCCTTCAAGGACTTAAAAATAATTTTTTTTTTAAATTTACCTAAACTATCAAAAATGATTAAACATTACATTTATTATAATAATTTTCAAGTTATTATGAAAAAATAATATCTAATATGTCAAATATACTACTATGTAGAATATATTTATTTATATTAAATAAACGGATTTTTAAAATATACTCCACTAGAAATGTTTCAAAAACACTAAGGGTACCCCTGTGAGCCGAAATTTTTACCTAACTGAGCTATCGGACCTTGCTCTGGTATGCTCACAATATTTCAATAAATATATTAATTTGTATAAATTAAAATATTAAACTCGTTACTGATGTCAAATACTATTAAATATATATATGACACATATAAATGTATATTACTAATAAACTATAAAATAATAATAATAATAATAATAATAATGTTATGTTTTATGGAAATTTTAGATTCGGCAAAATGAGAAAAATATTTTCAAATAATAAATCTTTATGATTACTGTGTTTTTCTTTAAAAAGTTTACATTTAAAGTGCACTCTCAAAGTTCAAAAGCTACAAAAAGGATGTTCTCTTTAAATGTGAGTGTACGATTTAGTGTTTTATCGCTTTTCTCATTTACGAGTAAAATGCTAATATTCATTTAAAATTCATTACTAAAGAGATTATTTTCACGGTCCATCTCCAAAAAAGAGATGATTATGAATATTTAATTAAACTTTTGTGTGTCTTAAACTCAACAAATATATGGGAGTATATTATGGCGCCGGAATAACGGTACAGTCTCATAGCGTTTTTGTTGTCATTTTTTTCTTCCGGAATTAGCTAAATATAGTTCAAGTATACACTTAAGTATATTAATAGTTGTTATTAGTCTTTTATTTAATAATTATTAATGAATAAATATGCACATAATATTAGAATGAAATTTTTTATACACAAAAAGTGTATCAACAAAAATATAATTAAAATAATTATTACTTAAATCTGAAACAAATGACAACAAAAACACCACTAAACTGTACTAAAACTTTATTATTAATAATTAATACGTGTGAATATCTGAAAATCTTTTACGCATATCTCATTAATTATAAAAATATGAAAATTTTTTTTTATAATAAATACACCCGAATAAGTGATTTGTGAATAAAAATTATGCATAAATCCTTTTTGTGAAACGATTAAAGTGATGTAATAATATTAACATGCAATTTTTGGGAAGAATTTTTAGTACATTTTTCACATTTTTCTCATAACGTTTTCGTGATCCAAAAATATTTGTCAATTTTTACACTCAAAAAATTCCTTTTAACAGTGCACAGTGTGGTGAGGTACAAAAGTTTATGACAACAATAGTAATATCGCATTATTGTATTGTATTGAGTTTGACATATCAAAGATCAAAACAAATCTATAATAATAACACAAAAGACGCATCAAAAGACTCAAAACCTATGAAAGGACATCTTCAAAAAGGGTCTTTCCTCAAAATACTATATATTTATATTATTTTTTTACGTTTCAGAATCATATATGAAATACATTAAAGTGTACTTTCAGTATGTACAAATCATATAAAAAATGCAACAAATAAGATATAAAAACAAAACTCTGTAATATTATTAAACTATTTTCTAGTTACAGACACCTGTGAATAGAAATTGAAGAATATTAAACTAAAGTGAAAATAAATAAGGAAATTGATGAGAAAATGGTATGGAAACAAAAATATGATAAAAATGAATTTGATGACAATAGAAACAGAATCGAAACGTAAATGCACTTTTTTCACACCCTAAAAAATAAGAGCGCAGACTGCGTAAAGAAATTGCTTAAACAGCACAAAGCAAATGGTACATTTTATCTTAAAAGGGGATCAACTGAAGAATATCGGGACACTGAAGACATAGACATTGACAAAAAAGGAACACCGCACACCGCTGCAATACGTATAAGAATCATCGAAAAGTTTTTGCACCCAAAAAGATGAAAGAACCTCCAAAAAGTTATGATTGAACCAAATGACAATTGTCACGTGACAAAGTTCTTCGGCACTTCCAATAAAAGAAATCTTAAGCTTATCATTGTCATTATTGGAGTGGAATGTGAGAGAATGAGAAGTGTCTAAAGATAACACTCTTCTGTTTCTTATTCATCCATGAGCATGGATTATACAATAATAAAGCGACGGAAGAGATGAACTGAAGAATAATAAATAAACTATTTTAAGGGTCCCGATGATTGTAAAGAAACATGAAAGTGACACACATCATCATCATTTTCATGATTCGTCACTTGTTTATGACTGACAATAGTGACAATGGTAACTATATTATTATCAATTGGTACTAACGTTTTCTTACTTTTAAAAAGAGTAAAAATTGGTTATACAGCAATTTGCCGATTCCTTTTTTATAATAATCATTTTTTTGTAATTATATATTAAATTTATAAAATAAGTCAATTCAATTTAAATTATTATTGAAGTTAAATAAATTTTAATATTTAATTTCATTATTATTATTAAAACATATTCTTTAAAAAGGTAATCGGCAAATTGAAAATGAGCGGAATGAAAAATCGGCAAATCAGATGCAAAAGAATACCAATATTTACCACGCCTTTTGCGTCAATGGCATACATTATCCGGTGACAGAATCGGAAAAATCAATTCAATGTGAATGAAGAACCATCATGAGTGTTATCAGTATCACAATTGAGGTATTGTTTGTGACAATCGCTGCACCTTTTTTCTCAATTCATCAGCATCTTCATCTTCTTTCACACGCTCCATTGAGTAGTTCAATAGAGACAAAAATGTGGATCAATCTTTTTCATCAAAAACATAAAGAAGCGTCGGAAATGTATTAAAAGATCAAAAGAATTTTTCAAATAATCTAAGAAAATCAATTATTACCAAAAGAGTGGGATTATTATGCATTTAATTAAAATTTGTTACTTAAAGATGAATATAAAATAATTCATTTGAAAATTGAATAATACTTAAATAATTCGCTCATTATAATAATGAAATGATTAAAAATAAATAAAATTAATTCATGAAAAGCAATCGGTCAATATTATGCCATAATGTAATAATATATTACATTTATTACTGTATCCATTAAGAGGATAAATTAATTATAATTAATAATATAACATTATATAATAATTGTATCAAAGGATAAAGTAATATCAGCATAATCAATTTAATATTAAAAAGCATTATAATAAATATCAGATTTTTTATAATTTAAGGATCGGCGTAAACTTTTGACCATACTTTGAATTATAAATAAATATTATTTAAAAAAATATAAAAAATATTTTGATCCTACGCTCAAATACGCGATCAGAATATTAAATTATTTTCATTGAAAATTATTTAATTATCATTACAGTACTGTTTTGTTAAGAATCATCATTAAATTATTAATTTATGTTTCAATAATTGTTTACACGTATTGATGTAGAAAATGAGTTTATTACATGAGTGTATTACTAATAATAAATATATTATTTAATTAATTACTCATCAATTATTAATAAATAAATAATTTATAATTAATTATAGAATTAAGATTAATTAGTTAATTACAAATAAATAAAAGAAACACGTATCAATATCAACGTGTTGTTCAATCATATACTACTTTTGTATCATCATCAATAAAAAGATGTAACAATACTCCATTTGTTGTACTCTATTCATTGTTACCACTTTTAGAATCAATTGTTGAACAATAAAGATCAGGGATGAAAAAGCATCATCTATTGAATTACTAAAAGTTATTTGTACTTTAATTAGTTTTTTGGCGCAGAAAATCAATATTCAGACATAATCAACTTTCAGTGATGACATAAATGAAATGCTTTTATCGTGACTTTAATTTTTACCCCAAAATTTTTTATATGAAATAAAAAATTACACAATTAAATTGATCGATGATTTCGTGCCTTTTTTAAAACTCTAACTATTTAAGGAAATTAATTGTTTAGTTAAAAGTATAAAAAAATATTATAATTATTTACGAATAACGGTATGTAATGATTATAATCATTAAACGTCATGCATTTAATTAATTAAATTTTTAATTAATTTTTATTAACCCTTTATATTGAATTATAATCTCATATAATAAATTAGATAATTGCATTATTAATCCCTTTTAATAAATGGATTTATTATCATAAAATGCTCATGAAATTAAAAAATATTTTATTATTATTATGATACTATTATTAGATTATGAATGTGATTGATTTAATGCGTGCGCAGTTTATTATGCAAATAATTGAGTTTTTCAATTAAATTACAATATTACATATATCTTCAAAATTCACATTTAAATACAAAGTCTATATAATCAAATGATCCGTTTTTATTTACATTTTCAAAGAAATTACTGAATAAAAATTTGTTGTAAATAAAAATTAAGACTTTTAATTTAATAAACAATAATTGAAAATAAACATAGAAATATTTAAAATGATAAAAATGCATAAATTAACACGAAATTCATTTAAATAATATACATATATAAGCAGCATAATATATGATTAAAATTATGAATGAGTATAAAGTTAATCCGATAATATAATAAACGATAATATCGGCACTAATAAATTAAATTTTATTAATATTTACCAAAAACTTTAACTTAAACATAAAATAATTAAAGATAAAAATTCATAATTATTATTTATTTATGTCATATATTTATATATATTTATCCACTTTTATTTTAACGGTGTAATTAAAGTTAAAAAAAATTTAAAACTCCAATAACTTTATGATAACACAAACATTTATTTTTTTATATTTTTGTGATAATATTATATCGCGAATTAAAAAGTGCATCGCATATAAAATTGACCCTCAAAAGGCCATTGACCACAGTAATGACCATTAACAAATATCCATCATAACCATTACTGTTATCATAACACTCAACACACTTATGATACATGTATATATATTTTATATGTATTATTCTATATATAGACATACATTTATGTACAATAATTATCAACATAATGGTTAATGCATTTTCTCAGAGGGGAATTATGTAATCAAAATGCGTAACAATCAATACACTTTAATTTCGTTTTTATTTACATTATCTTTTTCTTTAATTTTTCTTTACATTTTTATATTGACGTAAACCCGAATTAACCTGAATTAATGCCAAAGATATGAATAATTTTGTTTACAAATTTCTATTTAATATGCAGTTGAATAAATGTATTAAACAAAAACGGTATTGAAACGTATATTGGTTCGATAGTAACACAGTAAAAACGCCAATGGACAGAAAATGGCAATTATTGGAGTGCCCATTAAATGCCATTTCCTGCCACATCCTGACCCTAAACACCACAGAAATGGGAATGTATTACTAAAAGTAATACACATAACAATACCATGCCAATAGATGAGCACAATGCACTTAAACACTTCTTAAGTCACTTCAATATTGTTAAAGTATCAAATTATATGAAAACCGCAATTTTCTTCTCAAACGCTATTTACATTAACAAAAGCTGTTAACATCTTTAGTTTTAGTTAAAGAGACCCATAATCAGAAGCGTCAGAAGCTCTAAAAGAGGAGGTCATTTATCAATAAATAAGGGACTAAAACCCATTGACCATACCCAATTATGAACACCCTAAAAGTATGGAATAGAATATGAACATCAATATACATGGAAAAATTATGTTTAAAAAATTTAAATGCTAAAAGTATATTGCACTTCAGGGCATATGCAACAATATATTTACTTACAACACTACAGTAGCAGCTTAAAAATAATTTTTTATTTCTCTTTTCGCCCATTTTAAGTAATAAATTATTATTTTAGGAGAGTACACACACGGCCCAAAGGTACAGTCAAAAACAAGAGGAAGTTAATAGTGTATTAAGTTTTTCATACGCCCACTGGTGTAAGATGAGGCCTATAATATGGACCAATTTAAAAGGTTTTTTCTTCGTTAAAAATGCACATGGGACAGGTAATTCAAGTACTAGGAAATTATTAATAGTAAATGCTTCATTTTTATTAATTTGCCTAAAACCTAAACTTTAAATTACTAAATAAAAATAATTAAATTAAAAATATTCAAATCCATCGAAATATATTACAATTAAATAATAAAATTATAAAACCATTTTGATCAAAAAGGATTTCAGTAAACTAGGAAAATAACTAGTAAACTAACTAGTAAAGGGCAAATAGTAAAGGGGAATGATCGAGATGATGACTATAAAAGGAGAGGCCTCTTTTATCATTTCGCCGCTATACATTTAACTATAATTATTGAAATCAAAATAAAGATAAAATAATTAATATCAAATTACAGATTTGAATTTTTTTTTAAAAATCATTTCTTTGCATTAATTATTAATATATAATAAAGAAATACATAAAAATAAATATACAGAATATAAATGAAGTATCATCAATCTCATCAAAAGGTGTGTTAGAAATGGGAACTTTATTTTTAGGAATTTAAATTGAACGGTTCACTGTTGAATTGAGTGATGGCGATTAATTTACACGATAATAAGAGACACACCATAAGGGGATAGTAACAAATGATAGTTACAAATGATTAAGTTTTTAATATTTCTATTTATAAATTACTTTAATAATCCCACATACAAATAACATATAAAAAAATATTTCATATATTGTATTAACAAAATTAATTATTAATATTTACAAAACACAATAGACAATATTTTTAAAAATAAATTATATTAATTAATTATTAATATTTTATAATTTGTAAAAAAGTTTAGAAATGTTTTTCATATAAAGATTATTATATAAAAATTTCTAAAATTTCATTATTAATAACAAAGTGAAAGTGATGAGTATGATAATTGAAGAGTGAATCTCTTATTATATCTGATAATTTATAATTAATTAACTTTAATGAAAGTATTTCTATGGATGCATCTCAATCATCGACTCAAATAACAAAACACTAACACATAAAGTAACGTTAAAAAAGGCATAAAATAACAAAATAATATGTTTCGTTATATAATGTTGTGTTATGTAATACTCTAGTGTTGTGTTATGTTATTTAATGCTCTTTTGAGGCGATGGATCATTGATCATTCTGATAGTTGATGGCGTCCATTAAGATTAATGATGGCAGAGGTCACATGGTCAAATGTGTGATCACATCTCAAGAAATGGCAATGGGGTCTTTAGGGGAATATACTGCACGATAATGGCGGTGAATGTGCGAAGTAAAAATTTGATTAAAAATTTCCGAAAAAATGTTATGATACTAGTACCGAATATTTTAGTAGAGGTTCAAAAATTATTTGCATTTTTTAACTTTTAATATATTTTTATGTGTATTATTTGCATATCGATTGAAATGAGACATGTTTTTTCTTTATAATTATTATTCACTAATTTTTTTTAAAAATACTTTTAAATGATTTGAAAATAAAATAAATAAATTATAAAATTTGTGCGAAATTTTGTAATTTTATAAATAAAATTTAAAATTCAATTCACGCACTTTTATACCTGTCTCATGAATTAAGATACTGCCGAATGTATGTATCGGATGATGATGATGATGATGATGATGATGCTCATGATCATCATTATCGTTTTCGTGAAAATATGTGACAAAAAATTTTTCGGTAATTATTGTCGTTCATCATCAACATCATTGATTGAAAATGATACTGATGCTGATCATAAACGACAATGATCAGGATGAAGGAAGTGATGAAAACACTTAAATAAAACCCTAAACTAAAAAAGTTGAACGTGTTTTTTAAAGTTTATAAATAAAAATATTAATTATAAATGCTCAACACGTTTATTACCCTTTTATTTACTTCATTTTTAGATATATAATTAACGGTATTTATTGTAAAAAAATACTAAATTAATTACTCTTTAAGTTATAAATATCAAAGGCTAAATTAAGTGCATTAATAACCGTTATTTACACTCTTTATGAGTAAATAAAAGTTTTAATTATTAACTATTACTTTTACAAAGTTTTAATTACGGAAATCGAAGAATTATGTCCTTCACATTTATCAATGATACACAAATGTTAAATGTCATTTACGAATCACTCATTTAAAACACACTTTAAAGTGTACTCTTTTTATGCGATAATTATCTTTAAAATCCATCAGAATATAGCGGAGATATATCTTCATACAGAAGTGCTTTTAAATTTTTTGGACCCAAAAAATATAAAATGATCATAAATTAATTCGTAAAATTTATTATTCGATAATATACTTAACGTTGGAACTGAATACAGTATTTTCTTTCATCAATCATTTAATTGCGGTTTATGTGTAATATCGTTTATTCTAAAACAATGTCATCAGATAATCATTGACATTATTATCTATGATATATTAAATGTAATTTTTATGTAATTTTAAATATACCATTAATAAATTAGTCATTACCGATAAACCACAAAAACATTAATATTATGATAATATGAATATACCGCATATCCTTTAAAACAGAATAAATTACATCTATTACTAGTAATTAAAATACATGATAAAAATTGGAGGGATACAGTTTAATCTGTTTTTTAAGTAATGCGTAAAATAAAAAAGATTTA
>JAQIWM010000238.1:0-11601 GCA_034695285.1 Eniochthonius minutissimus | reverse complement strand
CCTGATCGTAGTGGTTCTTTGCAATAAATAGTATTATCAATGTAAAAATCATCAGCGATTTGACTTAATAATTTTGGAAATAGTGCATGTCTCTCCATACGAAACACATCATCATAGCGATAGCCATAAATACAAGCGCCTAACATATTACTATGCGCGTGAAGATCAACATACACGTCCACCGCCTCCCCCTGAAAAATTGATAATAATACTATATATATTGTACATATATATGTTCAATGCTCTGAAATGAACCGAGAATGTCAGTGGAGTGAGAAATAATAATAATTTTGATATATGAGATGTTAGAGAAAAGAGAGGAGAGTGTGTGTTTGAAGATGATTTTTGTAGTACTCGTGTGGGTATGTGTAGGTGCGGGTTATATCAGTTTTAGTACACTCTTACCGCAGATTCACTTATATGATACACCGCTTCTTTTGTGGCCATTAATTCAGGATGCATTAACGGTGATGGCTTCTGCCATATGCGATTTAGATCTGTACCAATTATTGAGGTACTATCATTGTAAATGATGATGGTGAGGGATGGAAAATACAAGTTTAGTATATATCATAAAATATAGTGTGATATACAATGTCAACTAGTAATTGGTTTCTCCCTTTTTGTGTGGGTTTATGTTACATTTGCATTTTTTGGTCTAAATTTTCATAAAAAATATTTAAATCTATTCTTTTATAATGATAACCCTCCGATTGTTATGCTTTAATGATAGTGATAAATTGAGGTAAATTTTTGGGGTTTCACTTTAGAAAAAATCACTTAAAAGAGCAATGATAATAAATTATGAATTATAAAAGTAATCCTCAAAGGGGTATACATGTATATATATACATGCATACATATATACATGTATATATATATATTTTTTATATTAGTATTTTATCTCATAATTTTAGAGGTGCTGAAATTTTAAGGGTTTACACTCAAACATCGATAATCCGTACCGAGTGTTCCCGACAAAGACCCCATCGGGATTAACCATAGCTATTATCTTGAAAGTGGCATATCGTCGAATGCAATCAGCAGCCGGATGATCACTCACTAGGAAATCGATGATACCTAATATTAGAAGTAATAGAGTAAAACTAGAAGGAACGTAACAAAAAAGTAACAATAATTATTGTGAGAGAAATTTAGGTCAGTGATGAGGTCAGCAGTTAGTGAGTAGTGATGTGTTTTGGTTTTATTGTTAGTGCCATTGTTGCAATGTGTAATGTCAAATGTAATCTAATGCCATTGTAACACTAATGAGTGCAATTATTTTGCTTTCAATAGTCTTATATATAACACTAGTCTTATATATATCACTCTCCTGACACTTGCCATGGCAAATGTATGATGATGGTGTTTCTGCGGGATGCACCCTCCCGGTGATGATTACCACTTTAGGGATGATTTTTGCTGACTCTTCACTACTAGTACTACTATTTCCAATGTCATTGTTTCCTATAGTAATTAATTCAATGGATCGATTTAGCTGTGAATTATGAGAAAGAAAAAATGTTACTATTAATTTTTATTTAATGTCAAATGAATAAAAAATATATAATATATATAATATATATGTTTTCCGAATACTTTTTTTTATTGCACTTTTATTTTATTTTTTGCTTCTGATGTCACATTTATTGTATTCTCATGAAATATTTATAAATGCCTTTTTACGTCATTTGGTCAGGTTTATGAGTGTATCCCTATGAGTGTATGCCTATGGAGTATATTGGATTTAAACAGCAGTTATTTTAAATCGATAATGTACTAGCAATGGTAACATGTCATTAATGAGGATAGTTATATACAGTTATGTACAGTATGGCATCAAATTCAAGGTCTAATCTTTAGCTATCACTATCTTATAACCAAACCATCATATGCAATGGCATACTCTATGCTTTTTAATTCAAATTTAATAATTCAATTATTTTGAATACTCTCAAAGCTCTATCTATTGAATTAAAAATTAAGTGCGTGTTGCTAATTGTTCATTTACTAGTATAATGAAAATACAAAACTTAATTACCGCTCCCTTAATGCACGAATAACTAAAAGTTGTTCTTTAGTTTCGCGCTTAACTTTCTCACCGGACTTACACTGAATTACCCTCTAGTACTAGTAATGGTACATGATGGTTGTGTCTATGAATACCTTTATACACCTGAAAGGTAAAAATACCTGTCCCTTAACTAAGGAAAGGAAATAAAACGCCTGAGCGCTTACCACAACACAACCTGTTTTAACATTTACTACATTTACTAGTGTTTCGATGGTGAAGAGTCTAAAAACATAAACAAGAACTGTTGGTTATGGTGCATCTCATAATAGCATATTCTTTCGTTATAAATTGTTTTGGGTAAACAGTTATTTAAAACTATATTTTTAATTATTTTTTATTTCATGCCAAAATACTAGTTTATTAATATTCAATATGTGATCTGTATTTATTATAATATTATATTCATATCTCACTCCATATATGAAAATTGAATCGATGAACATTTTGTATCACTGAACACGCAATTGGAATTGCCACACCCTTGTGACAGCCGAAAAACAGATACTAGTGCATAGTTGTCTCTGAATCAAGCTCTAATATTACACAACTCTAATATTATTATAATAATCTATTATATAATTATGGAGCTTTATATGGTATGCGTTTTGATTGCGATGTGAGTACTGATTTCTAATATATATGTGTATACCATGATTATGATAATGGAGAGATACAGATTTTTAATATGATTTTTGTGCTCCTTTTTTTACTAGTGCCATGTCAATGTTAATTCTTAAAGGGATTCAGTTTTACATGTCAGTGACTAATCCATTGCCCGCCAAAGAACTTAAATGGAGGCGTTCACCGTCATTACCATCCCAAGATTTAAGTTCATCAAAAAAGAAGGGCAATAAAAGTTCAAAGAGTAAAGGGAAATATGGGAAAAGACGATCCGAAAAAGAACCATTGGCACATGCTGAGGTTCGAAAGTTATTTTTTTTGGAGATTTATTATTATTATTATTATTATTATTATTATTTAAGGAAAATATATCGCCATTTTTTAACAAAAATTTTCACTCTCAATATGATGATGAATTTAATAACAAATTTTTTTTCTCAAAATGCTCATTTTAAAGGATGAATAATATTTTTGCGGAAATTTTATTGTATCGATTTTTTTGTATACAAAATTTTTACGCGTATTTTTTTATATCATTCTTTTAAATCGTTTATTTTTTACTCTAATAAAAGAGCGATATTTTTCTTTGGATATCCATAAATTCTTATTTAATCCCTTAAATGGTATCTCTTATTTTTAAGATATAAATAAACGATAATAATAAAAATAAAGTGGTCACACACCGATATATTTTCTAATTAATCTTAAATTTAGCTGACACTAGTAATAGTTGTGTATTATGTTTTATGTTTTTAGATACCGTTGGAAAGTGTATCAATAGAAGAGTCAATTACCGCTTCACCGGTGAGAAATTCGGGACGTGATAATCCGGGAACAATTGTATAATCATAAGAAGACTAGTGAATAGTTAACTAGAGTAAAACTAAAGAGTAAACTAAAAAAATGGCATTTTTTTGTGGCCATGGTTGAAACGTTTTTAAAAAATATACAAATATTGATCTCCAATTATTACAAATCACTGCAAATATCTGCATTTTTCATATACAACTACATATACAACATATGTAACTCTGCATAATATTAATATCTATTGTATTTCATTAACAACAATGTAAATGTCAAAAGTGCAATTAACTTTACAGAAAAAGTGCTGCAAAAGTTTTGCCATTTGAATATTGGTCATTATTAATACTGTTTTTATATATTTTATAATTGAGTACAGAGTCTAAAGAAAGTTAATATCTTAAAAAAGAGATTAATTTTAAAGAAGAAAATTCTGTACTTAATTTATATATAATATTTTAGCATTTTTATGAGATTTATATATACCTTTATTATGTGTATGCACACAATTAGTGCATCATTATTGCCATAAAACTTTTATTGCACAATTGAATGGAATAAAGAAAAAAGTCATTGCCCCTTATTTTTGGCGCAATTAAATTATGCATCATCATGGATACTAATAATGAAAATTTCATACTGAAACCTCTAGTATCGTATATCGTCTCTTCATTCTTATGGATGCTCTCCGCGTTTATAGCAGCATCATAGAGATGCGGAACAGTGTTTGTATAATTAGTACTAAAGGCATTACTAAAGGCAATATTTTCCCACACAAAAGACAATTATTTGCATTTGGACAATGACGTTAGTAACAATACACTCGATTCCTTTTGCATAGATATTTTCAAAGGCAATACCCCTCTCATCCCCGCATTTCCCTGTTTCATGTGATGGATGCTCATTAATGTTAAATATCTTAATTAGATCCTGGAGATTGGTACTGACTCCGTATTACGGAATGAAACACTCGAGCATCAAATGCTAAATCAAAGGCAAAGAGAGTATTACAATATGCACTTTATATGCTTATAACGTTATAGTGTGAGAGAATAGCACTCTCTTATGGCACAATTCATATATTGCTAGTGCTCCTTACTAGTGCTTTTTCGTTGTGAAGTAATGTGATCAGTGGAATAATGAGAATTCCCAAGCACATGGCACACAACTTAACTATGAGGACATATTTCACTTTTGTGAAGGCCCATGGCAGTTATAACGAGACCTAATACTTTATTGGCCCAACAATTCTCTCTACTGTCAGGCACTAGTAATGATAAAATGAGCTTAAGCATAAAAGAGAGAAAGGGCTTCCATGAGTTTGTTCACTATTGTACACTATTGAAATTATGATTCTCAAGAAGTATAAAAAGGGGGTTTAAGTTCGATGTCCTTTAATACTAGTGAAGTATTAATATTGGTCGGTCATTAAATAGCGCAATCATTTTTATTCTTTACACACCAAAGGATTGAGTATAATTGAGAAGAGAGAAGTCTTTGAATCTATCGATAGACTATAGACTATAGACTATAGACTATATCCAAAGATCTCTCTTATTTTAGAGCATAAAAGTGATTGAAAAAAATGCTGAAAAAGTTTTTTGATGACATAAAAGTTTTTTAAAAGTTTCTTTGACTTTGGGATACATCTTTTTTGAGGGCGGATTAAGTTTGATATCATCATGATGGTAATGGTGATATTCTTAAAATATTTGGATCGATGTGACTTAAAGAGATAACAAACATTAAACTCCAAAAAAATATATTTACCGTACTGATGTGTGTATACACTCTGTGAGTGTGTGTATCGTTTTTGAAAAATTAAATGTCAAATGTTATATTCTATGTTTGGATCTGTTTACTTTTAATAAATTTCGTATTTGTATCGTTTACTTAAGAGTATTGTTGCAAGGACAAAATAGTTGAAAATATACTTAAGCATAGTATTGAATAGAGTGGCATTTAACATTTGAAGAAAAATAATATTCACCCATAGAGTGTTACATAAGTTTTCTATTATAACGATAAAAGTGAACGGAAGTTGAAGACATACACTCATTGATGCCGAAAGGCAATGGTAAAATTTTAGTGTGTCCCTTTTGAGAGAGAGAAAAATGTTGTATTTTTTGTTAGTATTTTTTGTTAGTATTTTTTGTTAGTATTTTTTTTTATTATTTCTTTTCTCTGTTCTCTTTTGAGCTGTTCTCTCATTCATTCATTGTGAAGCTTTGAGATGAGAGGAAATGCTCTGAGTCAATACATGAGCTAATATTTCATCGCACATGAGTGATTTGACATCGCAATGTTTGCCAATGTCTTCGAATGAATTCTTTTCATTGGACATGATGAAGGTGATGATGGGTATGGTGCCAATAGTGTTAGTGGTATTGCAGTTGTGATCATCATGATGGTGATGACACCTTCGCTAACAATTTTCTTCCTCTTCTAGTATCTTCCATACTAAAGCTCTTATGTCCATTGACTATGCTCTTTCTCAGTCTCTCTCAGTCTCTCAGTCTCTCTCTCTCTCTCTCTCTCTCTCTCTGTCTCTCTCTCTCTCTCTCTCTCTCTCTCTCTCTCTCTCTCGTTCTGTTATCATCTTCTTTCTCACCGAATGTAATCCCAATGCGATCATAGTAAATCTTTGCCAAATTCGTTGTAAATAACAATGGTCTGTTATTGATATTGAGTTATGTATTGAGTTTATACATACATATGACGGGTAAAACTTTCAAAATTGGACAATGGTCTGTTTGAATATATATTGACTGAAGAAATTGATTCAACTTTAAAATATTTGTTGTATATATTGACTTAAAAAGAATATACAAAACAATACAAAAATAGACCGCATATGATATCGCCCAATAGTTAGCATTCAGTATTAAGTTGTATCAAAGTGCCATACTTGAAATTTATTTTGACATTTTCCATTACAGTAATACATTCATCACCATTGTATAATAAATTTTATGACAGTTAAAAGAGTAAAATAAAGCGTTTTTTCCATTGAATGACATTATTTGAAAAGCAATGATAATACCATTGCCGACGCCATAAATATAAATACAATGTATTTAATATACATGTTTAAAAGAAATTTTTAAAAGGATTTTTAAGGTCCATTTCAAGTTCCCCCATAATGTTGAAAGATAAAAAAAAGTATTATAATATGACGATAGAATTGTATTATATTTGTGGTCTTTGAAGAGATATTTTGGAAAGTAATTCTAGTGAAAGAGGAAGTATTTAGTGTATGCCGCAGTTTGTGTATATACTCTTTGTGCTTATAATGGACTCTTTATTAATACGCAGCAAATGGCTTATGGTTTATCATCAAAAGGAATCTGCAGATTCCTTTTTTATCACAAAAGGTCTAAAGACGTAAAAAGACAATATATGACAAAAGAAATATTGCGACACATTTCACTGATATGAGCCTCATATTGGTACACATCAAAAGACGTTTTCACACTCTGTAATAACCCATGATCTCTCATTCTTTCACTATCAAATAATAATGCTATTGTATTGTTGCAGAGCCAAAAAAAGATAGAGACAGAAAAAGAAAGATGTTATTTAATAAATTTTCTGTATTTCAAATGTGAGGGAAACATATTGTTCAAGTAATAGTAATAGTATTGTTGAAGTAATAGTTCTGTCTTTAGATAAAAATGGCATTTTTTCTTTTCATATTATTACTTATTTCATACCAAACTTTTTCCCACTGTCTTTATCTCGAAGCGTAAACTTTGTCTTATGCCACTCATCGGTTTACTAGTATTACTAGCAACAATGTATTGTGATGACATCTCATTCCATTGCTGAAGATGTTTTTGAAATTTGCTATAAGTGTATGGATAGCATAAAGCAAATTGATAAATATCATCATCACGGTCAAATACAAATGCCAGTGAATAGACATATCGCATTCGATGATTCGGACTGCGATAATAAAACGCGTATTCAGATGGGATTCGACACCTGAAAAAATAACAATAAAATAAATTAGTTTTTAAGTGACAATTATAATCATAAAAAATAAATTATTTCTATAAATAGTAACAGAGAATATATATTATATATATAATATAGTTAGAGACTTCAATTAGAAGAGACTTAATAAGCATTATGCTTATAACATCAGCGCAATTCCCAAGTTTTTTGTGATTAACTATCATTTGAGACCCTTCAGGTTTGATGCAAATCAGATATTCATAGCGAATCGCATGACAAAATGTCATTAGAGTCATATACACGGATGTGATGCTCATTTTAGGTTATACTGAATTTTTTTTAGAAATTAGAAATAAACTAATATAATATAATAATAAAATTAATACACTACATTCATGAAGTGTACGCGCGGGTATACGGACGATGGTTAATATTAGAATGAGTATTGGAATGATATATTAAAGGCACAGATATTATGTCACAATAATTTACTAACTCTTAACTCATTGCGTTCATTAAGTGGATACCATTATGGTATTACTAAAATAATAGAAGTGTTCATAAAAATGGGATACCTGATGATTAACTTTCTCTCTGATAGTTCTCAATTTACGATTTTCTCGTCTACAAATTTTACTACATACAGTAGTAACAGTACTAATACATAGTCATTTTTATAATAATTTCTTATTTCGTCTTTCCAAATTTTCACTATTCTTTTATCCTACTTCAAACAAATTCTCTAGTAACACTCGTTCTTAACAGCTCAAGCCTTTCTGAACACTGGTTAATAGTGTATGCAATTGGAGTACTTTCTCAGTTGTATATGTGTGTGCAGTAAACTACTAAAATGCTAATGCCTTTTGGTTCACTTTTGGAACCTTTTTTAATGCAATGTGCTATGAGCTAATGAAATCACATGCAATTTGAATGCTAACATCATGAGAGGCTTAATGAAGAGACTCAACATACTAATGTGACGCATAATGAAGTAAACCTTAAGCCTTATTCGTTGCTACCTTTAGGACAATGTAAAAATCTTAGACTTCGATCGTCTATAACTTGTAATACATTAAGTGTTGCAATTAACTTATCTTTAAGATACAATTGTTTTTTGTAAAAGTATTTTATTAAAAAATGTTTAAATATTTTTTCCTTAATATTTAAAAATATAAAATTAAAAAAAATTATTTTTATATAATTTAAATGCATTAATAAAGTAAAACACAAAGACATATATGATTATATTAGACATATATAATATTTATTGAATATAATAATTGAATGCATTAATAATCTAATGCTAAGGGCATTGCTCCGGTTAATAATGCATGAATTCATTAATTAATGCAATTTTAGTTTATACCTAAAAACAATACGCTTTAAGCTCTGTAAAACAGAGAATAAAATTGTATTGTTATACTTGTGCTATAGTACATTAGAATTGTTACATTTTTATACCGTTATATTTACATGTACATACTGTTAATTAAATATTCATTAAAATTTATCTAAAATTTTAGATGAAAATTGATATTTTAGTTTATAATTGCATTATGTATTTTAGATACTAAAAAGTTAACATGTATACAAATATACACGTTAATTATAAATATTACGATATTATAATATTATGCATTCTCATCTCATCCTCAGCTTCTTTTGTTTTAATTAATTACGTGATGTATATTTATATTGAAACATAACATGCGTCACGATTTTTACAATTATTTTACTTAAATTAAGAGCATGACAAAGTATAGTTATGTAATAATAATATGTGCTGCAGTTATATACGCGCACATTTTTAGTGACAATTTTATTCACATGGATAGTGATGAGGATCATCATCTTCCGCATCTTCTTCCTCTATTCACTTCCTGCTCTGGTACATTATTGATATGAGAAACCATATTCATAACTTATTGCATCGTCTCTCAATCGCATAAGTTATACATCCCTATCTTAGAATATGCGTTTTTCCTATGGCCTCACATAACTAGTATTGCACTTTTTTTCTATTTCTTAGTGGCCTCACACTTTGCTCTTCATCACAGAGTACAATATATTATGCTGTTGATTTATGCTCTTTGATTCTCCGCCATCATAATCATACATAATGCTTCGGATTGGCGCTTGACATTTGCAATACTAGTACTTTCTCTCTCTCTCTCTCTCTCTCTCTCTCTCTCTCTCTCTCTCTCTCTCTCCCTCTCTCATACTTCTTTTTTACTCTTTTACTGATGGCACACACCATCAGACATAATATTGGATCATAAAGTTTTTGGCCTTACACTAGTAGTTTATAGTTTATATGTCAGGTCCAATCGATGATCTTCGAACATTTGGATCCTGAAATTTTTTCCCTCTCAAAGCCTTTGATGATACTGTACACTCTGTTAAGTGAATTATACTAAAGAAAAGATATTGCATTACTATAGAATTGCATTTCCTTTAATGCATCACTAATGTATAGATTTTTATATGTTTTATTATTATTTAAATTTTGCATTTTATTATTTTATATGTAAATATTTAGAAATATTTTCTACTGATATACTTTGACACAAAATTTTAGACAAAATTATTGATATAACTTTATTATAATTGATTTACACAGAGATAAACACAGACATAATAATGACATAATGTATAGAATAGTGTTATAACCCTTAACTATTGTTCACTAAAAGTGTAATTCTCAATGGGAATTGAGCGTTTACTCTTTACTCATCGTGTTCTTTTCCCGTCGCAAATGCCTCTTTTTCTCTTTTCACTCATTTCTAATGTTATCATTGAAAGTGCCTTTAGTGTGTCTTTTGTCCTGAAAATGCCCTTAAGAGTGTTTTGTGATGCACGGCACAGTATTTGTCTCTCATTCACTAGTCTCATACCCATTGCTGAGGCACTCTCTTAATTGTTGGGATAAGAGAGAGAATCGTCATTGATTGCGATGTCTTTAATTGGATTGGGAATTGAGAATCCTTTTCTCATCCCTTTCTACTTTTTTCTCCTATTTTCTCCTACACACTTTCAACGAAATTCTCTACTCTCCAAACTCCCCATGTACTATAATCCACATAAATCTTTGCGTAATTGTTTTTTAAAATATGCATTTTAATATAACGTGAAAATATTGACTAAAAATATTTTTTCTTTATAATACATCACTAAAAACAGTTATATTATAATATTATTATTATTGTGTACAATTTTAGCATTTAGAAACTGGAAATAATGTTGAAAGAAATATTTTTATGTTTAAATTATATTTAAAATTGAAAATTATGGAACTAATGCTATTGTTATTATTTGAATACTTACAAATTTTTACATATATAATAATTTAATTACACATTTTCATGTGTATAGTCCCAAATTGATTTTTATTTCATTTAAAAAATTTTAAATAAATAGTCTCTTATTAAGCCTGATTTTAATTGCAAAATATGCTAAAGAAATATACATAGTGTGGTTTCTGACTAGTAAGAAAAGCCATGAGTTTTGAGTATGACCGCGCTCCTTTTTTATAAATTTTATTATTTTCCCTCAATAATGCTAAATATTTTATTAGTAATGTTCGATGTATAAATAAATAAATAAAGTTCAAAAGAGTACTTTTTATTTTTGAACTTTTGTCATGACCTTCTCATAGCATGCACCTGCAATTGTCCACTTTGAACTTTACTTCAAAAGCATATTGAGGGTTAATTATAAAATTTATAAAAAAAAGCGCTGTCATTCTCATAAGACATGAATTTATACATTTTTATATGCATTTATGAATATACAATATTGTACTTTAGCTTTATAATTAATAATCACATTGAAAGTGCTGGAGAACTACATGTAAATGAGATTGCTTCATATACATAAAGTAAAATATAGTTAGTTAATATAACTAACTAGTTAATATAATCAATTTAACCTCATCTCTTAATTTTTGTCTTTAAATAAATTATTTTCGCAATAATTCTGTACTTTTGTAGTAATTTTGAAAATTTCTTTTTCAAAGTATATTAAAGAGAAAGATATGAATATGGATTGAATTTTTTGTGCATACAATTGTTTTAGAGGTGTAGAATTTAAATACAAATTATTTGTATTTTTTATTAGTCAATTATTTGTTATTTTAAGTTAAATTG
>JAQIWM010000237.1:0-11616 GCA_034695285.1 Eniochthonius minutissimus | reverse complement strand
TCATAATCACCAAAATTTGATGATGTTCCACTGATGAGACCAATTGGTAAACGACCCCATGAATCAATCACTTTAAAAAAAATTAATTATTAATTAATTATTAATCATTAATTGTTAAAAATTGTTAATAAATCTATATTTTAATAAATCTAAAATTTATAAAAAATATTAAGCAAAAGTATATAATTGATTAAAATAATAATGAACTTTGACGTAAAATATTTTCCGTTTCCGTTACGATTCCCCAAAAAAATGTCAATTTCCGCTCAGTAATTGGAAAAAATTTCATTTCTGTTTCAGCATAACGGAATTTCCCATTTCATCGCTACTTTAAAACTATGGTTAAATTTAAAATAAAAATATAAATGTAATGCTAAAGTAAAGTGTGACTGTGACTCCAATGCTTTTGGTCAAATATTTTAGCAAAATATAAATTAAATTTTATAATAATTACAGATGATAAACATTACTGCCAATATTATTATTAGATATAAATACAAGTATATTATTTAAAAAAATCTAAATAATTTAAAAATTCCAAATATTATTATTACTTCACGCTATTCAAAAATACGATTAATTTTTTCTAAAAAATTATAATGTACAAAGATTGCATAAAGTACTGCGTTTTTTCAAAATCATATATAATATCATATATCATATATATATATATATAGTATAATCGTGTATGTGCATTAGGGTGACCACCTTTTTCCCAACCCATTCCGGGATTTTTAAACACTAAAGGGGGACCCTTACAAATTTAAGCCCCGGATACTTTTTTATTCCAGGATTAATAATGTATTGTATTGTCCCGGGTCTTTCTGAAATCCGGGACAAAAGTATCATTTCCGGGAGAGTCCCGGGCAATCCGGGATAGGTGGTCACCCTAATGTGCATATAGAGGTGAGTACAGTAATAATTATTTAATGTATTTTTATTTATCACAAAATTAATTATTATAATCATAATGTTAATCACAAAAAAAATTAAATATTATTTTTAAAAAATGGCTGTAAATTTAAAGTGAGTTCATGAAAGTTCGTGAATTTTCGTAAAAGTTTTCAAATAATGAATAATTTAATTAAATAATTACTATTACTGCATTCACTTCTATATGCACATACACGACCATATGATTTTTAAAAAAACGCAGTACTTTATGCAATACTCTGCAAGTTATTGATTTAAAAATATCATGCACATACAATGATAAATATACGCATTACGCGCTAAACATAAAGTGTTATACTTTACTAACTTTATATTGGCAATAACTTAATGTGCTAAATAACTAAGAATAAATAGTTGCTTACTTTGAGCTATCCATTGTTGATTACGATCTCCTGTTATCAACTGTCTTAATCGATGATCACATTGTTGTGAAATGTTTACTTCAGATGCAATCAGATTATAATTGATAATTAATTTATCAGAAATTTTATTAAATTCTCTTCCGATATGTTTAAAATTATTAATCCATATATTATTAATTGATTCGTTATCAGGTGTACAGTTAATTAAATGACCAATAAATAAAAAATAAATAAGAGATTTGAATAATAACTTATTATTGTAAATCATTCTGATAACTTTTTTATAACATGTAAAAGAAGATCGTCAAATAACATACGCTTAATCCATACTCTTAAATTTGTTTTATGTGAATAGAAATCGATAGAAGTAAAGTTTTAGTGTATTACATTTCCATTCCCTGAGGGTATAGATTCACTTTCACCTGAAAAATTTGGGTTTCGCCCCATTTCATCTATTACTGTTGCAATAACTAGTGCTGTGATATGGTATTCTTCATTCAGTATAGATTAAGACTTTCAATTGCAATATTTAAGTCTTATGATTGTCACACTACTGTTAAGAGGTTCATATGTAAATAAAAAATTTTGTAATAAGAGTTTGTCCATTGTTGTCATAGCTATTTAAAATTCTGAATCTCACAAGAAGGCGAAATAGGACTAGTCATGATGGTACTAAATTGCTAAAAATAGATATGGAAAATCCCATGTCTATTTAAGGCAAACATTAAGTAAAAAAGTTTTTAATAGTAATTTATTCACTGACCCTGTGATAAATCGCACAATATAATAATAAATAAAGATTAAAATATAAAATTATTTAATTCTGTAATAGTATTAAAGTATAGACCAAAATTTTTACTAAAATAAAATTTATATAAAAACTATTTATTTTAATGAAAAACATTTTGCAAAGTATTTTTTAGGACCCCAAAAATTTGAGAAAATCCCCAATCCTAATGATCATATAGACCTTGACCCTAATGTGTTTCATTGTATTATCATAAGAAAAATGCTAATAATAAATACCACATTATGCTTTCAATAATCGCATTTAAAAATTATACAGTGCTTTATTATATCATTTTTATTATATAATTCTTATTATATCATTTTTATTATAATATTAACATAATAATCAATGTTTTAATATTATTTAATTGTATTATACACTCTAAAAAACACGAAAAATTTTTAAATGTAATTTTAAGTTAAGTTTATATAATAAATAATTTTTAGTAAAATCAAAAATGTTAATAAATAATTTTTTATTAATTATAAATTATATTATTTTTAATTCATTCATTACTCTTCTTTCTTTATTTTTCTCTAATTATTTATGATTTAAATAAAAATAATCAGAAACATTAACGTTTATTTATGACATTTAAAGCGCAAAATTTTTTAAATATAAACTTAAATATAAATTTTAAATATAAATTTATTAATATAAATTTACATTATAATATGAACATGATATACCGTAAAACAATAATTTTAAATTATCAAATAAATTATAACATTAATAATATTAATAAAGCATATTTAAATGAATATTTAAAAATAAATATTTTTTTTGTATTTTTTGGATATTTTAATAAATAACATAATAGAGATAACATTTAAATTACCATTATGATATAAAGTGCCGTTTTATCTCAATTTAATGATATAATTTTTCTGAAGTAAAATAGTATATCTGATCAATAATCATCATCATCATCACTGACCAATATACCGATTCTTTTACCAATTGATCGTACTGATTTAATAACTTTTTCTTTAACTAAATTAAGAGACATCGCGAGTAATGCCATACCAAAGAGAAGATAAAGTGCACATATTGTTAATGTTAATTGTCCATTATCATGTGATAGTACAGCCTTTCCCGGTACTAAATCACCAAATCCAATAGTAGAAAGTGTAACAAAACAAAAGTAAGAAGCATCTAAAAATGTCCAATTTTCCCAAAATTTAAATAACAATGCCCCTCCGCATACATAACTAATTACTAGTGTAAGACATACTAATATTGGGATATTCTTTTCTTGATCACTGTCTGCATCACTATCATCAGTCTCTTCAGTTGAATAACCATCACTTTCTTCAGATTTTTTCTTTTGTAATAACGAAGGACGGGATAAGGGTGAAAGTAATGATTGAGTACCGATTGATACCTGCGGTGGCGGTGGTGGCGGTAAAAGAGTCATTGAATTATCGGTAATTAATCCCCGACCCGAATCAGAACCGAAAAAGCGTACGGGAGGTTTGGGGGGCAATGCAAATGATAAAAACGACGGAAGTGATGGTGATGCTGTAATTGGTGTTGGCGGTGGTCCCGGAAAACCGGCAGTATCCGATCGATTAATATATTTGACAATATCCCGATTATTACATTCCGAAGGTAATGATGGTGATAATAGTGACATATCATTAGTAATATCATCAGTTTGTGCATAACGATTTGCAATTACTTCCAAAATACCTGAACTCATGTTATCACTATATCTGTTCCATTGTTTTATTGATTGTCGATTACGATATGGATATGTACCGTATGATCCTGCAGCAGGCGATGATCGTATTGTTGATGATGATATTGAATTGTTAATCGGTTGCATTTCAATCTGTTCTGTTGCTTTTAATCGTCGTCTTCGTATTGGAATTTTTTGCAATCGATGTCTTCGCCCCGATCGTTTTCTATGTCTTTTCTTTGGCTTAAGACATAAGAAACAACAGCACTTCCAATAAATGAATTTAAATGAATGTGCCATCGCATCACCGATGTTTGAGAGACAAAATAGCATCAGAGGAATACCAAAGATTGCGTATATGATTGTTACTAATTTACCATTAACTAATAATAATACAAACAATTTTATCGTTTATAATCATCATCATTTCATCATTATCATTATCATCATCAATCATCATTATCGTGACTGATCAGTCACTGTCGTTATAGGAAATTGTCTTATTTTTATTGACATTCTCTTTTTTATTAACATTTTCTTAGGTTAATCATTTTTAAACATTTTAAAAAATAATGTTTAAAAAATTCATTTTGATTTTTATTTACATCTTTTTTATTGATCAGTTTTTTATAAAGAAATATTTAATAAAAAGTAATATTTTACAAAATACAGTAAAATCTCAATGCTGTTAACCCCATTGGTGAGTACATTTTAGTTAACAAAATGAAGATTTTAACAGAATTGAGTTAATTTTTTAGTGCATTGCGATGGGGACTTTTATACGTGTTAACAAAATTGTGTTATAAAAAAAAGTGTTAATGACTGTAGTAATTTATTAATTATCATGTAATAAATTAAGGAAAAGTTTTGCACCTGTTCGTGGCGCGACATTTCCATATCCAATTGTTGTTATCACAATTATTGAATATAAAAGTGATCCGGAAAATGTCCATTGTATTACTTGATCCGAAGCATCATCATTTCCTAATTACAGCATAAGTTTATTTTTAAAAATAAAATAATAATAATAATAATACGTTTAAATAATAATTTATTTTTCTAAAATAATCAGATATAAAAATAAAACATTAATGCAACAATACCATCATATCCCTTTTTTCTAACGGACTCAATAAGTTTTTTTTCAAATGTTTCCAATTCCATAAGTGCCTTAACACTCCATTCGGATTGTTTTAAAAAATCACTTTCAGTAGTAAGTTTCCACAAATTTTCCATTAATTCCCTCTGAGTATTATTCATTTTATGACGCTGATCAATTTCATTTTGAGCCTCGAGAGCCCCAAAAATTCCCGCACCGATTAACGCATATCCCAATAGTAAAGCACAAAGTCCAATGTGCGAAAATAAAAAAGTGGTCACATTACGACAATAGTAACAGCATTTACCGCATCGGGTTAACGGCTGTGACTTTATTCGTGCCGATCCCGCCATTAGATACTATACACTCTCTTATAGTAAATTTAATTAATTTTTAAACTTTATATTATTTATAAACATGATTTATATAGTGTCATCTCTCTGTTCACGTTTGACATATCATACACACACTATTCACTACAATAGTACGATGCCAAAATAACTGACATAAGCATTGTCTGATAAAAGGGTGGGGATGAGGATTAAGGATGAGAATGCAAATTGATGATAATATAACAATTATTCTGTACTATGGAATGATATACATCTGAAACATCATCATCTTTATGCGGCATAAATTTACTATTATCTCAATCTGTTCCTTATTCCATTTTAACCTCGTATCAAGTTTTTGTAAATATTCACTAGTGAAATGTCTTGTTCAATGGGAATTACTTTTAAACTCTAATTATAGGAACACTTAAAATAACTTAACGGATAAAAGCTCTTATACCACTGTCGTGTGTATACATATACATATAACAGGACAAATTCAGTGTTTGTTAATAATATAGTTTTTTTCCATATTTTTCTAACTAAATTTATACTCTCACCCTAATGAGTGCTCACATTTAGAAGTTAAACGAATCCTGTTATAATTTTTGGCGTTATTTTGGCACTAATAATGCAATTATATAAATGATACGGTGATATTATTACTTTTATTTTATATCTCACACTTAACTTTAGTTTTTTATTTAAATTATACCAAAAAGTAAAATAATAATTGTTTATAAAATAAGGTCATTATATTTTATAAAATTTTATTTAATAATCATTTTAAAAAGTTTAATTATAATAAAACTTTAATTTAAACATTTTAAATATAATTTATATCGAGGTTTTTAAAAATTGTCAATAAAAATGAGTATCATTACAATTCGATAGTTTTTATTGACATTAACATTTATTGTAAATTTTTCAATAAAATGTCAATAATAAAAATTTTACTGTAAATATATTATTTCAAACTTTTTATTAAAAATGTTGAAAATAATTAAAAATAAAGTAAAGAAAAAACAAAACTAAATACATACCTCTTTAACTGTAGTGTCTATTATTACACTAATTAATGTGTTAAAATAAATTGTGCCGCAATTAGTAAATTATTTGGCACTAAATTCTAACTTTCATCGCATACAATGATTACATACATAAAAATAAGACAAAAATAACAAAAATTATTCATTGTTACACATCTATGATTAAGACTCATTACAAAAATACTTTACATTACATTTATAATTATTTATTTATTATTAAAGTAAACAACAATAGTTTACAACAATAAAAATTATAAATCATAAAAGTTCGTGTTAAATTTTAATTAAGAAATTACAGAATTACAATATTATTTATTTTAAATAAATGTTAATATTATTATTAATTAAAAATTAAACACACACTTAAGTATTATTGATAAATCATTACAAAAATCTAAATATAAAATAATTAATTAATACATTTACTAAATCATAGAATAGGGATTTTGAAAAAATATCATCATTATAAAGCCAAACATTTTATAATAATAATTAATTAAAAATTAATTTCATACAAAAATCGAGAATTTTGTTACAATTGTTACAATGTCAGTGCTTTTGTAATAATTATATAATAATTAAGTTATTAATTAAAGTTAAAGTTCACATGCAATTAACTAATAATAAGTAATAATACACAATCAAAAGAATGATATAAATTATAATTTTCCAAAAAAAAGAATTATTAATTAATACTATATTTTTTGGTAATTATAACTTTAATTGTAATTAATTATATAATATTTTGGCTCATATATGGATCTGCAGTAAACAAATAAGTGAATGAATCTTCAAAAATTAACTGCAAACGGAATGACGATTATCTAAATAAACAAAATTATAATAAAAAAATTAATTAATCATTTATAACAATTGTATCATTATTAATTTAAAGTTAAATCACAAATAAATAAGTCTCATATTTATTTAATCTTTTATTAAATTTAAAATCTTTGAATAAATTAATAAAATAACATGCATTTAATGGCAATATTTTCATATAAATATTGTAAAAAAATATCGTATAAAATTAGCATTTAAATAATTGTTTTAATTAACTATTTATTAATTATCTTTAAATAAAATAAAAACATGTATTTAATTGCAAATGTAATCATATATAATCTTAAAAAATAACGTAAAAAATGAGAATTTAAAAACGAATAATTATTTAAAGATGCAAATATGAGTTATTTTTCTGTAAATTAACTTTAAATGAATAATTAATTATTAAATATTAATTAATAAATAAATAAATACCGTGAATTAGAATCGGGTGATCGTGATCGACTTGGGGGTGTTCGCGGACGTCCTCCGCCCGATCCAACACCATCGCGATGACCATCACCGCGACGTCCGTCCGATCGTCTCACGGGTGATAGTGAACGACTGCGGGACCTTTGATAGGGACGAATAAATAAACGTGTCATATTGTATCATGAAGAGATGGACATTGTCGCAGTGTGTATTGTATGAGATTTGGGGAATTGATTATTAAATTTGTTTTGAGAAAAAAGAGTGGCAACATATGTGACAATGGATAATGGTGATTCTTTCTGAAGATAAGGAACTGATGAAGACACAAACTGCTGCTGCGTGCTGAAGACGCTAATTTTAAGAGGAGAGGTCAAAAGGTCAATGATGAAAATCGAACATTCGGTCAGTGGCTATTAAAGTGGCAACAATTAAACACGCGATTTTTAATGATGACGCGATCATAGTGCTGAATTATGGTGCAACAATTGAATCTTAATAATAATAATTAACAATTGTGTTGTATCAATTGCATTGAAGTTGCATATGAACCGATCGATCGATGGTCAATCACAACAATATGATGATCAATCGAATAATTGATAATCAATTTAATAATAATCAATGAAAAAATGCCGGTCATTAATGGCGATGGCATTTGTTTCAAAAGAGGGTCATTGAAAATCAATCATATTCATTTTGGATCAGTTTCATATTCATATGATCATTTGGAATTTGACATGACATTTAATTATAATGATGTCGTGCGACAATTGATTGTGTAGAAATTGTTTGATATTAACACAATTGATTGTGACACTAATTATAAGAAAATATAAAAGAAAAACCGTTTTATAATTTATCATCATATATTTTTATCATTTTTCCCTTTTAATAAATAAACCAAAAAATTATAAAGCGAATTATTTTAATAATTAATTACCCGTTTACCATTATAATATTTAACTGTCAATTCAATTCAATTTCTATAAAAATTATACTTTTAAAATAATAATTTCAAAAGATAATACTTAATAAATAACACACAAATTATTAAATTAATTATTAATTAATAATATTAATACTTAATTATTATTAAAAACGCAAAAATAATTAACTTAAAATTAAATAATTATATAATTAAATATTTATAATTATTAAATATGAATAAATATTAAAATATAATTCTAAAATTATCATATTTAATTATTATTATTAAATAATTATAAAAAATTTAATAATAATTAATAAATAAATACCGTGAATAGCGTCGTCTCTGTCCAGAGTCACGTGAATAATCACCACGACCATAGTCTCTTCGCGGGTGTCCTCGTGAATAACCTCCGCGATAACCGCCTCCGCCGCCGGAACTGTAACGATCGTTATACCGATCGCCGCGACCACCGCCGTATCCGCGTTCACGATCATGACGCGTTTTGCCCGTGGACAGCTCAACGCGTACACGTTTACCACACACGGTTCTGTTAATTAAATCATTATTAAAATAATTATGATTAAAATAATGAAATTTTATTTATTGCGAATGCGAAATATAAAACAAACGAATGATATGCGCACGTTTTTTGTCGCATGCGCGCGTCAAATAAATATACGCGGTTCTGTTAATTAAATAATCATTAAAAAAAATTTCATAATTAAATAATCATAATTATTAATTGCGATGCGATGCGAATACAAAACGCGCGAATGATATTCGCACATTTTTGATACGCGCGCGTGAAATAAACACACACGTACTTCCCGTTAAGACCTCTGACTGCGTCTTTAGCATCTCTCGAGTCCTGAAACATGACGAATGCAAACCCCGGGGGGTTCGTCGCGACCCATATATTGCGCAATCGTCCGTAATGACCAAATGCCGCTTCCAATTCGTGTCGTGTCCCATTCTCTCCCAATTCCCCGACATATACTTTACAGTCCAATGGACATGAGTCACGGTATCGTGACGATGATGATGTTGACATTGTGTTGTAATATGCAACAATACTATTATTTAATTGTATTGATTTTGTTTCGTTTAAAATTATAATTGTGATTTATAAATGCTCACAATACACACACATACACAATGTGTTTATGGTGATTTTTAATAATGGAGGCGTATGGTAAGGATCATACATAAATAATGTTATCATTTATTGTGTTTTGATTTTTTTTATTAAATGTGAAATATTATTAATAATATTTTTTAATTAAAATAATTTAACATATTTTTAAAAAAATTTTATCATTTAAATTTTTTAAATACAATTAAAATATTAATTATTTTTTAAATAAAAATTATTATTTAATATTAAAACTATTTTTACACATTATTTATGTTTTATTAGTGTGAAATGTTTAGAATTATTATTGCATATATTTGAGCATTATTTGGCGCATTTATAATTATATTATTGCGTAAATGTCATAACATAAAACGAATAAAGTATTAAATGAAAGGTCTTAATATGGTGCATCTAAAAAAAAGTTTAAAACGAACTTTCAGATGTAAACAAATCAATGAAAAACCATATTTATAATTAAAATCGAAATAATTCAATTGAATCATGAATGTAATTTCCAAATGCCGCGTCATTAAATTGGCATTTTCATCATCATCATCATCGTCAATGATGATTAATAATTTACGACAATTATCTTCAGCATCTTCAGGTAATGGATCATCTTATAAACTCGTGGTGTGCGGCGGTGGTGCCGGCGGTGTGTCCGTTGCGGCGAAATTCGCCGAAGCATTGGGAAAGGGCAATGTCGCGGTGATTGAACCAAATGATGTAATTATTATTTAATTATAATTAATTCATTTTATACTTTATTATTAATCACAATTATCATGTCATATTAATAATTAATAATATTTTAATATTAAAAGCATTGAAATAAATGCAATTTTAAAATTGAAACGAAATTGCAATTAATTTCTTAAAATTAAATAAATAATTATGTTTAATTAATCATTTTGTAACATTTATTTTCATTTAAATCATACAAAGCATAAGTCTCATATTTATTTAATTATGTATTTATTTGTAAATAAATTGTAAAATAATTCTTTTTTTAAAAATTTTATTTAATTAATAACAATTTAAATTGTTTTTAATTAAAACATGATTATTTATAAAAAAAATATTAATATTTAAAAATCAATTCACACAATATGATGATATGAGTGTCGAAACATTAATATCATAATTTTTTCTTTTAATTATTATTGACAATTTAATAATTATTAAAATGAATATAAAAAAATATTTAATTAAATAATAATAATAATAATTAATAATTGTTGAGGTTCATTACTATCAACCGATGTGGACATTGGTCGGAGCGGGTATTAAACAATTATCAGAATCGGGACGTCCGATGTTATCAGTAATGCCGCGAAAAGCCAAATGGTATCATGCAAAAGTTGAACAGTTTATTCCCGATTCAAATCAAATACGATTATCGGATAATACCGTAATAAAATATGAATATTTAGTCGTTGCAATTGGTATACAATTGGATTGGGATAAAATTAAAGGTCTAAAACAAGCATTGGATAATGATGATCGTGTATGTTCAAATTATTCAGCACAAACTGTGTTAAAAACAAAACCGGCGATTGATCGTTTTGAATCGGGAAATGCCATTTTTACATTCCCGAATACTGCGGTTAAATGTGCGGGTGCACCGCAGAAGATTATGTATCTTACTGATGCTAACTTACGACAGGTAATTATTTAGTTAATTAAATATATACATTTGTTCCGTTTTTGTTTACACTTTTTTTTTTAAAATATAATATTTTTATTATTTTTATATGATTCCATATTTCTATACATTTTTAGTTAAAAGTTAAAATGAATTTGGAATAAAAATGGAACAAAAGTGTAATATGCGCATATTATATTATTTAATTAATTTTTATTAATTTATATATAACTTATCTTTAGCATGGGAAAAGGGAAAAGGCGAATATTATTTATAATTCGTCATTAAATGTAATCTTTGGTGCGCCGAAATATGCCGAATCATTAAATAAAATAATTAAAGAGCGGAATATTAATGTCAATTATCAGCATAATTTAGTTG
>JAQIWM010000236.1:0-11661 GCA_034695285.1 Eniochthonius minutissimus | reverse complement strand
TATTATTATTATTATTATTATCGAATCTCTCAAAACTTATTATTAATATATGCATGTATGCAGAAAGATAAGAATATTGTTGCAGTAATATATCATTAGTGAAAGAGATATATACTTTTGAGTAATATGAATTATCAAAAACAAATTACTTTAATATAATACACTCTAATATACTATTAAGTATACTGATGATGGTACAGGTACTCACTGTGTTTTTTCTCTTTTGCCCATCACCAGAACATTTATAATGATTATCTTCATACTGTATATTCTTATTTTTCATCATCTCTAAAGCGAATCATGATTATTCTTCTCTCTCTTAGTCTCTCTCTCTCTCTCTCTCTCTCTCTCTCTCTCTCTCTCTCTCTCTCTTCTTTTATGAATCTTAAGGCAGTTACGTGTTGTGCCACTAATAAGCTGCTAATATATGTATTCATAGAGACTAAACTGTCGGGAGGAGAGTATAGAGCAGCTCTTTAAAGGGCAAAGAAAAGGGAGATCATGAATATAAAGAGGCAATGAATTGGCATGAGCATACATTTATCTGTGGATGAATAATAATTTGTACATAAAATTGAAGAAGGGCCTGAGCCATATCGTAAGTCATATTCCGCGGTTCCGTGATTACACGGGGGGTTTGCCCTTTCCTGACAGTATATTCGTGCAGCCAACGGCCTTCCATAGTATTGGGCAGCAAAATATTTCTACAAATTTATCACACAATTTATCGGTTTTCTGTTAATTAAATGGCGGCATAATTGCGGCCGTATGTACACGATCATCTTACCCCTCACCACATCAATGTCTATCGCTAAACAGCGAAATGAAAGCTGAAAAAAGAGAAGAGATTAGAGTCATTCTACAAAATTAAGGCCCAAAGCAAATTTTCATGCCAATTTCTGTTTCAGGTCCAGTTTTTGGCACAATCCTCATGATCATGATGATTGTAGAAAATGCCAAATGAATCAACTATCATCATCAACTTTCGTTTAGTTCAAAATGAGTTCATTTTATTTTTAAAATTCATCTATGTTATGCTCTATGTTATAAGTTTGATTTATTATCTCAAAATGATTGTTTATGTGCCAATTTAATTAAAATTTTTCAATTTTCATATGTTCATTAAAATTCTGAGGAGTGTCTGTGTCTAATTTTAGCGCAAACTTTTTTGAAAAATAATATAAATAAATTAATAAATAGATAAGTAAATAAATATAATTAATTTGGCATTAGTTTAAAAACAAGTGACACGACATGAATATTGTCATTGCCGATTCATTTGATGAATAATGCATGAGAGAGCAGTTAAATTGGACACAATTGCATATTACATATAATAGAGTTTACACTGAACATTTAAAATGAACAGTGAACAGAGTTAAGTAAAATGCTAAATGTTAATTCCTCAATTTTATGTTTTTGGAGTTTAAAAAGGTATGCGCGTATGATAATTTACCTGTATATACATTGAATTGGTAAATATCATAGTCATACCCTTCGGCAGTGGTTATAAATGGTGAAATATCACTGCCAAAGCGATTACTATTACCTTCGAGTGGTTTACCTTCCGTCATTAATTGCCTCAGCATTTGTGCCCATCACTATTTTTAATAATAACACCGAAATTGCCCTCAAACGACGTTTCATAAAAGTGGAAACTCATAAGTGGCAATAATTTGATTCGGCAGCCGTCACTAGGACCTGTTTGGTGCATGGATGAGCAAATTAATTGCTGACAAAAAGCACCTCTGCAAATGAAGACGCTCATTTTAGAGTAAAATAAAAAGTAAGAAAATTACGAAATGACATTACGAGCAAAGGCATTAACGTATTTGATTCGGTTATAGTATCAGTGAACCATTCTAATTGACTTACTTTATCATGTATATCACGCAATGCAAAATAAGCACTCATCTACACTACAATTAGTTATTATTATTATTTTAACGTTATTATCAATGAATGAATGGCCTCATGCTTCAATGTTTTATCGCATCTTTCTCTTTACCTGAACTAATTCAACTGTTTTCCGGTGTAAATGCAATAAAACGCCGATTGTCATGCACACTGAACCGATACGATGCAATAATACAATGATTACTCACTGATGACATTAAAACAAAATATAAATGAATGAATTTTCTGAATTACTATTGAAATTATGCAACAATTGAGTGGCGCCCGTGGCATTTTTGTCTTCTTAAATATAATGAAAAACACAACAAAAAATAACAGATAATATATTACCGGTAATAATAATAGTAATGGTAATGAACGCCTTCGCGTACATTTTAAATTATTCGTGATTTAGTAATTTACACGAAAATTTTGAATTTTAAATTGCCTAAAATTGCATTTCTGCAGTGCACTCTATGTGTGCGTAGTTATTCTTTTTATTACATTAATCGGTTTAACTTTTTAAGGTAAAAATAGAAAGAAAGAATTAAACGTTTGAATCACAAATAAATGCAGCACATAATGCACATTAACTAGTGTTTGACAAGAATCAAAACAGCAGGAAAGAGTTAGACTGGAAAATTGGCAAAAGTCAGTAGATGGGGGGTCATTTTTGAATAAATGTACTAAAAGAGTCAGTAAATTTATTAAACAAAAATTGTAAAAATATTTTGGGGTGTTTTAAATTCTGCGGGAGGTAACCCTCCCCCTCAGACATTCTGCCCCTTGTCGAACACTGTTTAAATCTGTGTAAATATTTCATTTTAAAATAATATGCCACTATAAGGTTAAAACATGAAAAGATTAACTAAAGTATCTTAAAGGGACAATGTTGGGCGGGAATAGAGTATTTTGCTGTGAAATAGTGAAAGATTAAATGCAACAGTGAGGGCCAAATCCAATTTGCACTAAAAGTTGATTTATGAATTGATTGTATAACTTAATGTCCTCTCTGCCACTATTTTTAAATTGGAAAAGAAAAGAGAAAAACAAATTTGAGTAGGAACTTGTACTAGCACTGTACTATCACCGTGGGCACAATTACAGGTAAAGTACGCCAACACTGGTATGATGTGTGAGACCTCCCAATGTTGGTAAAGGAATTCGGCGTGATTTTGGCCCTCACCAGATGCTGATATTCAATTTGCTCATGTGCTTCACCACTAGTGAATTTGCAAAGGGTATCATTAAGTGCTGTGTTTTTGGTCAGTTGTGTGGCAGTTAAGTGGGAGAAGATATACAGAAAGAGACATGAAATGAAATGCTCTGTAACTATTTTCTAACATTTTCTATACACAAAAATTCTTAAACCAAACAAATGCGCGTCAAAATTCAATATGATTGACGAGGAACTGTAATTAACTGAGACACAAATTAGATACAAACTAAGCATATGATAGGCAATCATTGAAATTATTTTATAAGGCGTTGGTTCTCAATGATCTCATGATTACCATCAATAACTTGATGAGGCAAACAACTAATTTGATAATGCCTTAAAGTATATTAGACGTTTGGGGGCAAATTTATTATTCATGTGTACTATCACTACATATATAGAGTATAGCGTTCGTTCACCAATGCCTTTGAATCTTTTTCAATGCCAAAAATAAAAGATTGACGATGAAGCCCCAAACGCTAACTAACGCTAACTAACGCTAACTAAAAGAAAAATAAATATTCCATCCTTTAACAAAGTTTAGTTTTATGTTACGTAATTTTTCTCCGCAATCTTCGGATGTGCTTCGTATGTCCATTTAATTAAGAATAACCTGCCCACAGGTTGTTGAGGTGCCCCAACTGATAGATTATCCAATTATCGTTATGCATTACAATTAGCATTTTTTCGGTACAAGTAGTAGTACTAGTAGACCAAAATGATGTTATGCAAAACAGAAAGGAAAGTGCTCAGTGCTCAGTGTATAACATCTATTACCATAACATAGTAAAACTAATAGCTAAGAATGCATAAGTGCCTTTCCTCTTTCACGAGGACAATGTCCACGGAAAAAGTTGGATGAGAAAAAATGATTATTAACAAAATAGCGAACGTGATCTCTCATTAACCTCCCTTATGTTTCGTGCATCGATGTTGAGATAAATATCCCTCTCGCGCCCGGGGTGTTAATGAGCAATGTTATTTATGACCTGCTTATGAGGCGGTTTAACATTTTGCCATAGTACTAGTACTAAACTCTGCGTAGAACATACTTTAACTTTTTAAATTTCTTACAAAATGCACCGTATAATGTATAATATAAAATACATGAGATATGAGTATAAGATACTTGAGATGTGTGAAAGAAAAGATTTTACTTTACACTCTTTTAATAAATGAAAATTAACTTCTTCCATCGTCTCCCCCCCCCCCCATACTCAAACGCACATTTTTAACATTATATATAAACTTTACTAGTAAAATATATAAGGAACTTGCCAACTATTTACCAAGTACATGAAATACATGCTAATAATGGATTCATGTATCATATATAAATACATTGTTCAGAATTAAAGAGAAAGACCTCCGTGAAGAGGGCGAATACCATTTAAACGAATATTCGTCCATCGTGACCAAGAAATTGGTATTTAGCAATATGTAAGTATGCGCGCATGCATTTGGTGAGTGCAACTTGTAAATGCAATTAGAGATAAGGCATCACCCTAATTGGTGATGCTGTTCTAACACGAAGAATAAATCAAGACACAATACAAACACGTCTATATAAATTTGACCCTACTAATAACAGTGTGCCAATAATTGCCATTTCATATTTTACTGACATTCACTATTTTCACTGAGGATAAGGGTCATCTCTACGCTATGCTATTATTATTTATTTTTTTACCTGTGCCATGAAATACGAGGTTATGAAAGGCGCACACTCCCAAATTAGTTACGAGAGTTTAAGTGAAGTGAAAACAGAATTTACAAAATACAATAATGAAATTGCATTTTTCATTACACTCTCATTGTGTTTTTACACCGTTAATGTATTTTCCATTTATGAATGTAAAATTGTATTATATATATATATTATATTATATATATTATATTAGAGAATGGAGCATTAAGTGGATACTAATAAAAAAAACACCTTTTTTTGGGGCAAATTCATGTATAAATTACGCAATCACTAATTGGGATCATAATTTAATGTATCGCATCTCCGGGTTTGGGGTACTCTTATGTGGTACTAGTATGTGGTACTAGTATGTGGGATCAAAGTGAAGTGAAATTAACTTTTGCGGGTTCAATTATCCTCAGATATACACAGATTCATGAACAGATTCATTATGATTAGCAATTTTGTGATTATATTTTGGGGCGGGCGCACCTTCAAAATGCATAGTTATTTTTATTTTATAATGTAACTATTATATAAATGTTATTATATAACAACATGTAATATGTATACATATATACCTGTAATGAGCCGTGGAATGTTAATAAATTTGATTTTCCAGTCGTTGTCATCATCGGAAATTAATGGATACAATCATTACAGTGATGAAGATAAAGCCTCAAATAGGGCTGATTGCGATGCCATCGCATATTACGATACTACTAATTTCTTATTATTATTTCACTAGTATAAGTATAAGAACTGAGCCCTTCAGAGGGATTCAATGGGCGCGGAGTGCATTAAGACAAATTGAAGATTATTGCCGTGATGCGTGTTTTTTCGACCTCACATCATGAATCGGCCTATGTACTGATCACTATCACCACGTATAACTGCTATTCAACAATGGACAAAATGCACGATTCTTCTGAGTTTTTAAATACTTGTGTATGGTATGGTATAGTATAATGTGTGCATATGAACGATTTTTTTATCCTCACAATGGACCATCTTTCAACTTTCGGACTTAACTACCGGCACATGAAAATATCTTAAACATTTCTTTGGCATTTCCCAGTCTCTGTTTTTCTCTTTGATTAGCAACTAGAATGGCGCAAGAAAATTATCTGGTCAAAGGTGTTTTGCTTGATTGACATGAAAGACATAAAGATACTAGTGGGAGATACCGTCTCTCTTTAGGCGCAAACAACAATCTTGTTTGGGACCAAAGAAGGGGGAAAGAGAGACACTTCTTATTTAATGCGTATCGCCAAAATTGGTGCAGGTAATTGTTGTGGTGTGACCATAATATTGGCACTCAAAAAAAAACCATTGCCTTTTCACTTTTTGGGGGCTCTTCTTATTTTTGGAACTGATGATGATAATGATGACGATGATGATGATGATTGCAGGTACTTGAGATTGAAGCTCATGGCGCAAATCATTGATGCCTGAACAAAGTTATCGGACATGCAATTCAAACGTTCTTTCTCTTGTGTTATCCCTGTTTTTTGCAATACCAATTGCGAGACACACGCATACGCGACTCACTTGAAGCACACAATAATATATCCCTGATTCTAATTTTGATAGTCATAGTGATTGTGATTGTGATAGTGTGCACCTTTTTTATAAGTGCATTCCCCAGTATCACTAGTAGCAATAGTGTTATTGGGAGGGTTCACTTACATAGCAATCTAATAATAATTTGCAACAAAATGCTTGACACTTTCAACAAAAGAAAGTGAGAGACAATCACTGATTCATAATACTTAAGTCTTATGTATTTACATGTAACGTGCGTGAAGTGATTCAAACTCTCATATCATACTATTTTCAATAGTAAATCATAGTCGAGACGGTTGTGGGTTCATCATTTTATTATTGATGCATACTATTAAATAGCGATATCTGAAATATGATGGATGCCTTAAGACTTAAATGTTCACGATTGGTAATTTACTCTGAGCATTTTTCATGTACTTGCATAGTACTTTCTAATACTATCATCATGAGCACCAATTTGTTAGTGTGGGAATTCTCTTCTATCAGCAATTGGGGCTTTATTATTACACTGTTACCCCCATTATTTATATGGCATATTTGGTGTGTAGGTTTTGAATTAATATAGTTATTCTATTTGAGGAAATCATATCAAAGTGATCATCCCCCCTCATTTCTCATCCCCCATCCCCCGCTTAAGCCTCATCATTTTTATATGAAAAATCACATCGTGTTATGGCGCACTCAATAATTTGGAGTAATAATTTTAGGGCAGAGTCAATTCTCAATTCCTTTCGTTCCTATTACTAGTATTAAATAAGCCATCACCATGTGACTTACAAAGGCACAAATTGCAAGTTTTATACGATTACAAAATAAAAAAATAGTGACTCCACTTTAATATAATAATAATCTGTATCACGAAATACTCTTCAAAAATGGTATATAATATCATGGGGCATTATAATTATCTGCCACAGCATTGGCTTTTTCCTTTTTATTTTGGCTGTTTCTTTAAAAAGGCATATACTCAAGAGTAAAGTACTCTAATACTACAACTCTAATACTAGTTACTCTGATACTAGTTTGAGAAATAAAAGTGGAAATTGCATCTCGTGAAAGAGGAGACGAAAAAAGTTTCTTAACAGTTGATGCATGAAGTGAATCAAAGTCAAGGCGAAGTCACAAACTAGTGTCTGGAGAAATCTTAAGAAGGATCCTCTCTACTATAATCTGTAAGACACTAGTAGTGTCGTGGTTGGTTTACCGTGATGATATATCATATAAATCCAATAACATGTTACATCGGTAATGCGATTGTCGCCCTGATGCACTTCTCATTACTCACTTTCTTCTCTCTCTATGCTTTCCCTATGCTTTCCCTATGCTTTCCCTATGCTTACCCTATGCTTTTTTACTATTCTTAATCCCCTCCGCCCCCAGCAACTAATAAGTAGACTCAGCTGGTGAATGAAATAATTCGCAAATTATGGTAGGAATTAATCGGCTCCGCAACAGACCATAATTGCTCATTTCCTGCCGTTGACCGCCACCGCCACCATCACCATCTCTAATTGCCATGCAGTGATTTGCTTCACTGATTTTCTTTTTGCCACTTTTTATCAGCAGCCACTTCTTCAGCAGCCACTTCTTCAGCACCACTGATGGAGAATACATCATCTCTCACTTCAATAACAATATTGGCACAATAGACCTTAACATGGGGGTATACCAATCATTTGCTCCTGTTCCTTATCAATTGATGGTCCCATCATGTCCCTTTTAGAGATTTCTTTTAAGATGCACATCGACGCGCATTCAGTGGCAAATGCGAAGATCAAAGCTGAGGCCGCACAATTCTAATTTTTTGATTTTATATTTGCCCCTAACATTTGACTAATAGAGACTCAATTTAAGATAATGTTTCATGAAATGTGTACGCAGAGAACACAATAAAGAAATTACTCAACACAAAGTGAACCCATTTTAGGGCCAAACAATCACTTTTCCACTTCTATGGGCCATAGACTATGGCAATGAAATAAATGTACAAAAATGATTTTTAAATCATTTCAATGGATGAAGAGACTCGTATATACTCAATGTGTATGTGCAACAATTGAATATACTGAGTGTGTATGTGCAACAATTTTGAGAGACTAAATCATAGAAAAGTTACTTAAGCGTCAAAAAGGCAATCGACCGGCGCAACAATGTTATAGATGTTATACAAAGAGATGAGAAAATGTCATTATTTTCTTACATTCGACCATCAATTACTGAGAAAATTGAATAAAGTTTTTTACGCGTCTCTCTAATTACGAGTGAAAACTGAGGCATTGACGCTTAAATTCAATTTTGAGGGCTGAGGTGAGACATACATAAAAGTAATTGCTAATATCACAGTAAATTTAATTGAATCAAATGCATTGCATTTTTACGCATCCTCAAGTTAATGCCTCAATTTTTTATACCCCTTTTTTGCGACATTAAACTAAATTATACACTATCAATGCATTAAAAATTAGTGTTCAGAAAAGTTTGTAACTTCATGATGAGTTTTGATTTAAAATTAGATAAAACTTTGCAAAACTGCATGGGGTCATTAACTAGAGAAATTATACTTTATTACTTGTATATAGTATGATATGAATGTAGAAAAATTTTCTAAGGAGTGGGGTTTAGAATTTTAGTCTGTGATTCGGGGGTTTGTTCAGAACCCTTTTCATTTGCCGATTACTGAGAGAGAATCATTGAAAAAATTACTTTAATGCGTATTATTATTGCGTAAATTTGTTAAGCGATGCATTCATGCCTCAATTGTTAATTATCGCAGAAATGCCAACAAAACATTTTACTAGACGCGTAATTAAACTGTGGAAGCGCAAAATTGTTTCTGAAGGATATTATACACATGGAGGGGTATATGCTGTATATACAAATAGAAGTTTACCATGAAATGCGTTAAAAAATTTTAAGAGTTTAACATTAAAGTGCTTAATGATTAAAGTCATTTTGCGACTCAAACACTCAAAAGGTGACCATTTGTGGCACATTGCTCTTTACTAGATCTTTACTAGATCTTTACTGATGAACAAAGAGTGAAATGAAATTAGTCGGCGCATTTACCTCACTAATGATATCGGTCTCTCACTTTCACTGGCAAATGGATATGATTGTTAAATATGCGCATTGAAACGCAACAGCCATTGAATTGATATATATTTACGTGCATCTATAGTATGAAAAAGGTATGGTAAAGTGTTTTTTGCGCTTAAAGTATAATTTAAAATGTTAAAATTGTTGAACAATTTCCTTTGCAATTTTTTCGCTCAATGCCAATGCCAATGATATAATTCTCGTGTTTGGCGTGCGTCACCATCAGCGCACATCATGCACACATAACGTTACTATACACACGGTACAACTTATACGTTATATACACACATTGTAAAGTATTTTTAAGTCATTGTAGAGTCTTTTTCTGAATGAGCTCAGAGCACAAATGATGATTTAAGAGTCTAAGAAAAGTGACTTAAATCACCGGAGCAAACGACTGAGGCAATGGGACCATTATTGACACACATCATTGTAGCATTATACCAAATTGTTGCACAAACTGCACTCACTCTACAGTGAAGTGCTTCGGCAATTTAATGGTATACACATTCTACCCCCTCTATTCTCCCCCATCATCCCCCCTCTACAATAGGACACGGACTAAAATCGCCGCCGCCGCAATTGCACTAAAAATTGCATTTCACTTTCTGAATTGAGTTCAATTTATAGATGTTGTGAATGAAAGTATCAGACAATAATGTTTAAATGAATGACTCTTTGTGCAGTGAATGAAACTATTTTTTCATGTAAATAATTTCTATAAACCTAAAGTTAGATATATTTATATATTTATACGAATGACGATAGTTATCATTGTCAATTGAATGTATTTATTTATTCACTTTCATTGCATAAGTTATTTTTCTTTTGGATTATTGTACATAATAGCATTTGGACAGTTTTAAATTGCATTAAATAACATTATAGTATATCATAGATGATCATTTATATAAGTAATGAGATAATTAAAAATAAGAGGCATTCACATTATGAATAAACTTAATAAATAATCAGATAATTACACATGAAGATCATGTTTGATTTTGAATTAAATTTGTTTTTTTGTCGAATATATAATATGTCTGTATATAAAGTGAATATATATCGTGTTAAATCGGACGGAATAATGCGGGGATCACAGAATAGTGTGAGAAAAAATGCATGCCAATGATGTTGCATGTATTGTTGAATGTATTGCGCGTTAATGTCATGATGAATGCTCAGGCAATTGAATGATGATAATTAACCGGTGTTATCAGTGGTGCCATTATTGATTGAGGAATCGTTGCTACAACTAGAACCCGAACTATTGGCGTCTTTGCTCCTTAATACTGCCATTTCGTGTTCGCGTGCTTTTAAGCGAAGAGCCGCGATGCTCGTATTTCTTCGGTCAGTGGGAACTGAAGCAGATACTGATGAGGATGATGGTGGGGTACTCATGGCATCACTATGATGAGATGTATTTGTCAAGCTCAATGGGGGTGAACTTTGTCTTTCGACGCAACCGGGTTGGACAGCCATGTAGTGAGGTGATCGCATACCTGCCTCATCAGCGATCTTTGCCCGATTATGAGACGATGAAAGTGATGCAAGTAGACTTTGAAATGAATTTGCACTCGTATAGGGTGATAAAAATGGATTGGCGAAGGGTGATATCGCTGATGCTGAGGGATTTCCATGAAATAATTGAGGATATGATGCGGTCAAATCACGAAATGGGAATGCCGCAGCTCCGGCGCCAGCGTTTGTGAAACCGAAAGCATTTGGACCAAATAATGCTGCTGAATTCAAATAACCGGAGGAGGATTTAAGGCCGTGATGATCGAGTATGGGCTTTCGATATGCGGCTGCAGCTAATGCCGCGTGATGACCAAAAAGACCCGCAGGACCTGCACCACCGACGGCCGAAAGTGCAGCTGCGGATGCAGCACCGTGGTGACCTGCACCATGCATGACTGCGACATTATTGCTCATCACTGGTGAAGGCAGAACAGTGTTACCACTCGTACCATTACCACCATAAGGATTGTAACCATGAGATGCACTTCCGCCACTGCCGGTCGCTTTCTCCTGTTTCCGCCACTTTGCACGACGGTTCTGGAACCACACCTTTTAGTGGAGCAAAATGATGACATTACTATAAAATAGCACATTTTGCTACGAATTGGATAAGAATTGGCGCGTCTAATGGATTTATGGCATGGAAATCACAACCAATTGGGGGTACCTTCAGGTA
>JAQIWM010000235.1:0-11672 GCA_034695285.1 Eniochthonius minutissimus | reverse complement strand
TATAAAGCATTAAGTATGAAGTTAATCAAATTTACGCCGCCAAAATCATAACTATCGAATTCCCTCACCCTTTAGAGGCAATTTCTTTAATGGGACCATATATATCCCCGAATACCCTTTATACTCTTATATAAACAAAATGTATGATGACAGTTGCAACATTTTTCTTAGTGAATGCGCCTTTTAGTATGGTATGAGTATCTTGTGTGGTTTTGTGGCAAAGGTCATGATTGATGACCGCGGAAATGATTGAGCACCCGTGTGCGCATTGCCGCGCCATGTCAAAACTCAAAAAAGCAAATCTAAACGTGAGGCGATTTATTTTATGCACTCATATATAAAACGGTATTCATTGAGTAGTTTGCGTGTACAATATGGATTTAGAGTGAAGTCATTTGATATATTCATTGTACGATCATCACTCTCACCAATACATTAAAAGAACATTTAGTACATGTTAGTATTTTATGTGTTTTGAGAATTTAAAAGAGCAATATTAATTTAACGGTGACAGATAAAAAATAATAAAAGGGAAGTGTAAAACGATTAAGGAGTGTTAATGAATAAAAGATGATTTTTCTTACCCTTTATCTTACCTTGATGCTGTTGTTTTCTAGTAGTTTTCTTCTCCTTCATCCAAGCAAATTCGGTAGATTGACCGTTTTTGGGTGATTCTTGGGCAGAGTGTGGTCCAAGTTCACTAATATTAACATTAACATTAAGAGTACCTCCGGTACAGCTGCTAAGAGCAGGCGGGTGCTGTGTCTGTGAAGTAAGTTGGTGTTGTTGCTGCTGATGTTGTACTGCTGCTGCTCCTGACTGCATGACTGTTGTAGGGCCGCTGCCGCCGGTGATTGATGATGCTCTATGAAACGATTCATTGATATGAGGCAGCGCTGTCATAAATTCAGCCATGGACGGCTGACTGTTGATAAACCCGCTCTCCTGATCCATTTGTGTTCCTCAATCCCGTACCCGTAACAACATTTCACACTAAAATTCAAGTATTTGCGATACCACTCAATTCGACAGCATATCTGAATTGATACCCAAATCTGACCATTTTCATCGCCACGTGATGTATATTTGAACCAATAGCATAGTCTTCGACAAACTGAATAGGACAAGCGCTACGCTGCCGGGTTTTCATCACAACTACTAACATGAGTTAAGGCTTTGATCCATCCATGCGCATTTTCTCCTCCCGCATTTCCTCTCCACCTCCTTCTTTTTCCCATCACAACTCAACCATCATGTTAACTTCGCAATGTATGCATTTGTTGTTCAACACTGGCATAACATTTCTATATGATACGCGCAAACATTGCCTTTTATCTCTTCGTATCATGTTATATACACATCACACTAACGTTTTAGATGTATTTATATATAAACTTTTTTGGATTCTTTCCCCCTTTATTATGAATAGTTCCCCATAACTTTTTTTATTGCGTATTTTTCATTGCTTCAGTTTACTAGTATTCAACTTAAATATGCATTGCTTCGTGCGAAAAAAGTTAACTCTGGTGCCAAACGCAGTAATTACAGGCAATAAATTCGTTATTTTTCACCCGGTGTCAGGCGAATTAATGACATCTCACAAATCATCTGAAGCCCTTACTCATGCTCATGGCACAACTCACACATACACATACAGTGCAAATGCTTCTCTTCTCTACTCTCAAAGTCCTTCATTAGTTAAGTAGCCTTAGCTCTGTGAAGTACCTTTTGTGGTAGAACTATGTTTTTTCTCAGTATTTTTCACTATTTTTTAGCAATGGATTTTCTTGTGATAGTGTATTGCTTTTTTCAACAATTTATTTCATTGATTTTAGTCAGGTTCAGTGTGAGTGACGTACATTCTCTAGTATCTGTATTGGAGTGAGTTGCTCCTGCTGCTGCCTGCATATTGACGTATTTGCTTTGTTTGGGGATGAAGGCACTGATGGTGGAGATGGTTGAAGCTGTTCTCTGCTCAAGAGAATGCTCTGAGGTAAGGCTACGGATACGTTCGCACAACATTATTCACTTTCGTCACATTCCCCCCTTTTTTCTATACCCCCCTCGAAATGCGAACTCTACAAAAGTTATACTACAGTTATACTAGAAAAGTTTGCCTCTCTCTATCTCATTATATTTCTCTCTCTCTTTATTTTTCATGCCGATGCCGATGAAATATTCAATGCAATTTCAATGGCAAATTTTATGTGAGCCAAAAAATGATTCAATTTTAGTTTATATAAACACTTCAAAAAAGAAGTTGAACATCTCTTTTGCATTTGGCCATCATCAGTTATCAAAAAGTGATAATATACCATTTTTGACACAATGTTAGGCATACAAAACCATAGTGCCACCCGCTGATTGGTCTCAAAAAATTTGAGTCATCGAACAGTGGTAAGCGATGGGAGTGATGAGGATATTGAAGGGAAAAACACCACAGAGGAAACAGGAAGCATCAGAGTCATCATATGTATGTTTATGTACGAGCTTCTGTTTGGTGTGCATACATTACATTGTCATTCAGGTGTACTTCAGCCTATTCCATGATAATACATCACAGGTAAAAACAGCTCATAACAATATGGGGTAAATTGTCATTGGAGCGCGTTTCAGTTGAGTTTATCAGATAATTAATTAAATACAAGACATAGTGTAGCCACATTTATGGGTATACTATGGGTACACGGTATTTCCTTTACTGACATCCGAAGAGAATGCAATTGCATCGGAGCACGAAATATATAATAATATGAGAGTGAGAATAATACTTGTATAGTATAAGCTATAGTATAAGCATAGGAATAAAGGTGAAACACATTGAACCAATTGCTATGATGCGGTCTAAATATTTCCGAACGATCGCTCAATCTTCTTTCCTGCATTATCTCATTACCGTTAACTTGGTCGGTGTGTTTAGTATACTTCTAGTTTACTTCGCTTCTCCTTTGAAATATCACCATGCGAAAGGATGCTTTTAGTTAAAGCGTGCAAAACATTAAGCTTTATATCAGAGAGACCCCTATGGCTGCTTAAGAAGGATTAAGTGCTTTGGATCCCTTATTAGTAACAATGCCAGCTGCTAGTACACTAACTGATACTCTCCTTCTTAACGCCACATATACAATTCAGTTGTCCAATTTCATCGCTCCTTTTAATAATTACAATTAATTTTTTCTTTCAGTTTTCACTGAACCGCGTAGTTTTAGGTCTATGAGTAAATAGTTCAGCATTATCCACAAACTCCTTCATTATGATAGACTTTTTGAATTTTATACGTATTTTTTTAAAATCTGTTATGTAAATAACAGAGCACTGAAAATCCGAAAGAGGGTAAAGGGATTAGGTGTGGTGCTGTTATCATATTGAATATTTTTGGTGCCTCAATCCATATTCATACGCGTGTGTCATTCATATACAATCTCATATACGACCTCTCCGTGTACTTGTATCACATTTAGCAGGTGCTCTCTTTTGCATCCCTTTTTTTGAAAAAATATTCTTATGCTTTAAGCCTCTTCACTATCTCCTAAGTTTTTTGGGTGGTCTTTGGCAGAGATATTTTTTACTTCACAATATACTACTAGTATATACTCCACCAAAAATGTCTCTATGCCTACGTTTACGTCTATGACATTATATCTAAAACATTGATCTTGTTTTTGCTTTTTCTTTAAAATACTTGTTTAGTATACATGAATATTTCTGTTCACACCTAAACTCACACACTAATAATAAATGATGATTGTATATATATATATTTATATATGAATTTAGGCCACAATATGTAGGATCGTAGCCACTGAAAGGTTTTAATATAGTCCCACGGGAATAGGAATTAAGGAATCAAGTGTTTCGTGTCAATCCATGATTAATGTCTATGAAGGGGTTCTCACTAGTGAGTGAAGACCGCCAATTCGGCTTTACTTTCACTGCTTCTTCCAAAGCCACGAGGACATTCACCTTGATTATGATAGAGTAAGATGCAGAGAAAACGATAGAGTCCAAACTACAATGGTATGGTATGGCATGAGGAGGACTATGGAGGGGGATGTAATGATCTTGGGGCAGAATTGCAATTTTCCATAAAGCACCAGCAATATACACTGCTGTCAGTCTTAGTTTGACAAAGTACACTTTGATGATGTCGTCGTATGTCAAAACATGACATCCTCTCTAAACCTCATTCATTTACTAGTGAGTTTAGCTTTTTTGTTTGACCTTATCAATAACCGTTGCGATTTCTAATTGCTTTTTTGCGTTTTTTTATGTTTTTACAAAAATTGTGCCAAAACTTCCATTAGACACCCATAGATACACTCTATAATCTCTAGTTTCTGTCACTAGTCACTGGAAAAAAGAAAGTTTTTTTTTCAAATTCTTTTACAAATGAACCCCTTTTACGTTTGCATCAGTTATTAATTCTGGTGTCGTAAGCACCTGTAAAGGGGGAGAGTGACTCTGAGAAAAATTTACATTTGATTTTGAGTATAAAGTATAAATTTCCCATTTAGTCACACATCTTTGAGAATATGTGAGAAGATGTGCCTTTTTTGAAACGCACAAAACTGACAACATATGGCTGCATATAAAATACGCTTTATTGACACTTTGCCTCTTCCCTCTCTCTCTCTCTCTCTCTCTCTCCAGTCTCTCTCTCTCTCTCTCTCTCTCTCTCTCTCTCTCTCTCCAGTCTCTCTCTCTCTCTCTCTCTTCTCTTCTCTCTCTTTCTCTTTTTCTCTCTTCGCTTTGCTCCTCCGCATCGCTCTTTTATCCTCATTAAAATTCGCGAAATCATTGAGTTTTAGCACTAGCACTTAGTGAGTAAAAGCATGTTATGCTCACATGCCTTTAATTCATTTGCTTGAGCTATTTTTCAATTAAAAACTCTTCTCTACAGTAAAACGTATACCCATTTTTCATTGGATGCACATTCTATTCTAAGGGTTCACTCATGGCTTAGTTGACTTAAAGCAACTATTATCCATTACCACCATCACCACAGTCACTAAGTTCCTAATGCAAAGTCCAAATTAAACTAAAGTAGTAAAGTAACTATCTCTGGTAAAACTCTCTAATAATCGCCTCTTCCCTTTGCATTAACAAAGTGCATTCTAAAACTAATTCTCAATTCAATTCACGTATCATGTGTTAACTTTGCATAAGACACTTTTTATGTGTTGTATTAGGAAATGATACAACACTAATGTCATTAAACTAATTAAACTTTCATTTTCTTTCAATGTTTACTTTTGTTCCTATTCTCACTTCAGCCATAGGCGTGCATATTAATGATCCTCTAACAATTCGATCATTTACTTTTGGGGGTCTTAAAAAGTATTCTGCAAACATCTGTATGACAGTGATAAACAAAAATAGTGAATTTGATTTGTTTTTTATTATTATATATATTATATATTTATTATATATATTATATATATTTTTTTCAAATAAAATATGCATTAAAATATTCACTTAAATGGTAAATGTGTAACAAATGAGTTAATGTTTCAAGCATCATTACTCTGTTAGTTAAGTACTAGTAATAAGTTGAATAATGTAATAGCACCGGACTTGTAATTAGTCCAAAAGTGGCATAAAGACCCTAAAGAAAGACTTTATTTGCTTCTATTGTGTAGAGGCGTTAATAGTCTTTGCGGTGATGTCATATTGAGACATTATCCTGAGCGTTGTTAATTTATTCACAAATATTTATTTTATGTAAAAAGAGACAACAAAAATGGTGAAAGATTAGAATACAGTATGCATACATGTATAAGTATATGTATAAGTATAATGTATATAAAAAGAAAAATGGGGAAAAATGGAGGGTTATGACATTTCGCTTTAAATCTCTGACGCAATACATTAAGATAATTGTTGTGTCCCTGAAACAGTGGTATTTCATTTGTTTCTTTCTCTTACTATTTCATAACTAGTGCCTTCATTTAAATATTAAGGAAAATATTGTCATCATGGAAATTACACATCTGTGTGGTGCTCACCAAAGACCAAAGACAGGGCAGGTTTAGTTTAATTGAAAAATATAAGAAATAGAAGGACATAGCCCTGGACCAATAGGAAATTCAGTATAACCTATTATTACATGAATCTCGCATGCATAGCCCTATACTATTATTTTTATAACAACAAAAAAAAAATAGTCAAACACAAAAAAGAGTCCTTTCTATGGCAATGGCTGTGGCGTTGCCCATGGTGTATGCATGGTGTATGCATGCATACAGTGTGTACCATGTACTTTGCTTGAGTGAGTCTCTGCTGCCATCAAAGATTACAGGGTTTGAAACAATGCCGCTCTCTATTCTGCCTCTGCTCTGCCTCTACTATGCCTTTACTATGCTTCTACTATGCTTCTACTCTACCATGTGCGACCGATCCAATCCGGCTCCGGAGACAGGCTCCAAAGAGAATAGAAAAATGCAAAAAGCGCCAAACTCAATGCATGTGTTATCATGGGCTGTCTCGAGTTTGCATTTTTCATTCCCCAACACACACACCATCTCTACTCACTTGTTATAGGTCTAACTTCTCATGCTAATAATAATTATTATGCATACAAAATGAGCCGATGCAAATACACATGCTTTATTTCACACTTTACTGATATACATAACAAAATCAAATTCTAAAGTTTGTTCAACTATAAGAGTATACGAAGAAAAAAGTCAAACATATTTATATACTTAATATATATTATATTACACTAAATTTACTTTAATATCAGTATATTGATTGATTTAGTGCCATCATATAAATATAGTTCAGATTAACATTGCATTTTTATAGTATAATAATGTATTGCATATATTAGTGCCAAGTTTGTGAACAAAATGTTTACAATTAAAGGGCAATATACAGTGAACATAAAATGATACGTATGAACATACAACGAATTGAAAATCGGTGGGATATCGCATAACGATCCCTTAATGCTCATCACTCATAATTAAGTTGACATGTCAAAGTTTTACTTTCTAATTGATCTTAATAGCAATTCCAATCCCCTCTCATTATCCCCCAATGACACATATTGTAGTACCTTAGTTCAAGGCAGAGTTCACATAGTATTGTTGTTCATCATGTTGCATTGTATTGTATATGCAGCTTGTTCTGTTTAGATCCTCATATGTAAATTTTTCATCGTGATAATGACTTTGCTCCTGATGCTGTCCCTGTCCCTGTTCTGTTGTCCATCGTGGCAATTGTTGCAATAGTGGCTTTGTATTAATTGGCCATACGTTTTTATCATTGCCTGCATTTAATTGCTGATTAGAAATGTTTGACAATTGCAGCATTTGTATAGTAGGGTTTGATGCAAGTTGTAATTGCTTCTGTTGTTTTTGATCATGTAGACTGTCATAAGTCGTGCACGTATATTGATAATGAGTATCTTGAGTATCGGGGTAATGAGCGGTTATGTCTCTCGCTGATGGTAATTCACATTTTACATTTTGTAAATTGCCTGAAGAGATATGGCGCCTGAATAATTGCTGATGCAATTGGTCTTCCGTGCAAATATTACTGCTGTTACTAGTAACATTACTAGTAACATTACTAGTATTACTAATATTACAATTATTATTATTATTGTTATTACTGTCGTGATGTGACGGATACTGAAAAGTACTCGGTGATGGTGGAGAGGAATCAGTGACTGGTGATGGTGTGGACGAACATGACCCCTCATTTTTGTCGCCATTATTTTTGTGTTCCTTTTTGTATTTCATTCTTCTGTTTTGAAACCATATTTTAATTTGTCTTTCGGTTAACTTTAACATAGATGCCATTTCAATTCGTCGCGGTCTGCAGAGGTAACGATTATAAAGAAATTCCTTTTCAAGTTCTACTAATTGTGCAGAAGTGTATGCAGTTCGAGCTCTTTTTGATGCAAGATGTTGATGTTGTCCCAATGATAAACCTGACGCTGGTGATACTACACTCGGTCCCAATGACAAACCTGACGCTGGTGATACTATTCTCGGTCCCAATTCTCTAACTGCTGATGTCACTAGATTTTGGTCAATATCTGGAGAAAGTAAAAAGAAAGAAAATACAATGTTCAGTGAAAAAAGCTTTCTATTGTAAGTTAGCAGTGATAGTATTGTGTAGTAGCAGTGTGCTCGTGTTATACTGTTATATGTAGTTACTCAAGGGAGTCGGGGAGTCAGAGTAACGCACAACTTTGACTTTATATCAATCCATCATTTGGTTGTGCTCTACTGCAATGTCTGATACTATACTAGTATCTGTACTAGTTACTAGTATTGCTCATTGTACACAGTATTGCGCTTTTGCTGCATTTTCTCTTCTCTTTTAGTACTAACTGTGTAAAGAGTGCTGCTAACGTGGTGATGCTTTTTCCCAATGTTACCATCGTTCTCGCGCGTGATAATCGAGTTATGAAACATGCTTCCCAATGAAGGATAAGAGAGATAAGAGTAAAAAGAGAGAGAGGAAATAGAAAGAAGAAGAATAACTAGAAGAATAACTCTCTTTTCATTTATTCAATACAATACTAGTATACTAGAACTAAAACTCAAACTCAAACTCCAAAAACTTCTTTCTGTTGGACTCACGGTCTGTTTAATTTAGCATCTGCACGCAAAGAATGCATATTAAAAGTCCCACTTTTGCGTGTTATGCCATTGCATTGCATACATAGAGAGTCATGCGTTCGTTCTCCTAAATAATGTGCACATCACAAATATATACTATAACTTATATAACAGTTTTTAGAATGATCTATTTATGCATCACCAATTAATATAATTGGGCTTTCAGTTTCGTAATCGCTCTTTTACAACATCTGCCATCACCTAAAAGAATTACTAAATCTGACCATGAATAAGAAGTTTCCGTATACTATACAAGTATCTCATAAAAAGAGTGCATTATTTTTTGTTTGATAAATCATTCAGGTAAAAAGAGAAGAAAAATTAGATGGATTATGAGCAATATCATTAGTCTAGTCACTAGTAGTCACTAGTCTTGTCACGAGTCACTTATGTAAACAATAATAATACAGAGGGGAGTCTCTTCACACTCTTAAACATTTAATGTTAATTGCCTCAATACGTCACCCTCGACCCATTACGTTGGCATTAATCTTATATATATTTCACTAGTGTTTCACTACCTGTTGGATTTACCACGGATGAAGGAGAATCTGTTATACTGTTGGTTGCGGCGGCATTTATTATGTCGCATCGATCTCTTTGTGTTGGCCATTGACTTGAAATTTGATGACATGCATCTTCAGATGATTCCTCTCTTTGGTTATTTATTATTCCTCCACTTACACTCACCATTCCCATTGCAATTCCATTGTCGCAATTGCTGATGTTTTGCTTTTCCATGCTTTGAATGTTAATGAATTCCTGCCTAACACTTGCTGCTAGTGAACATGGTTGTTGCTGATGGCACTGATACGGCTGAATTTGTTCCTCGATTGATGGTGACAAAGATGATGACGCTGATGTCACATATCGTTCAATATGATCATATTGAGGATTATTTTCATGTTGAAAATGATGATATTTATTATAATTATCACAATGATTATAATATTGTTGAGCACAAAATTGATTCATATTTGTGTCTGTCTATGATATTGTTGTCAAACTCATAATGTATGGCTGAGGGGAAGCATGTTATACGACTCGAAAATGTACCAATAACTATTGTCTCTGTTGATGTTAGAGTGTCCTCCCATGTATTTCCATGAACCCCAATAAGAGGGACTGACCAGTCCCTGAGGGGGTGGTAGAGTTTCCCAAATTTTTGGAACTTGCGGATGCCTGTTCACAACTCAAATAGATACAACTATAGTCATCACAAGCTTATGTCCATGCACCTGGTCGCTGACCTTTACCCGGGGACCCGTAAACTGCTGTCCGATGATACTAAATATAGTGGCTTCTGACGTCTCAGGAGAGTTGACAAAAATTTTGCTCTGAACATGAATTTTACTCACTTTTTCTCTCCTATTCACTGCTCATGTTTTTGCGTTGTTTTTTCCATTCAACTATAGTTGAAACTCACAAACAAATGTTTTGCTTTATTCAATACTTTCCAATACTAGTGAAGTACCTATTAGTGATCGATGTTGTTGTTAGTTGCTGCACGCGATATGAAAAGGCGCGTTACGGTAAAAATAAAAAATACTGTTGTCACGCACTAATGAACCCAACGAATGGGCTCACCTGTCAATAAATGTGGTTACATAATATATCGATGTATCTGATCACTGAAATCGCCATAATACTCTCTATTATCAGCTATAATTGGTGCTAAAATGTGCATTTATTATTAATTGAGATGAGATTTTAGCGATTTAAATATAAAATTAATTAATAAATAATTATTCTATATATACATATATATATGACGCTGAAGAGATTTTACTACAAAAATAAGTAATAAAATGCGCAAATAAATTAACTGACGATGGTTTTTTATTAATGATCATTTGTAAATGATATATTTAGTGTTTGAAAATATAGTAAAACGTATAGTTAATGGAATAGACATAGACACCACAGATAACTGCAATACTGAACATAGAACAAAACTGTCTCCCCTTTTCCCATACAATGTTTATTGTTCACTGATGTTTATATGGAATTGAGTGCAATAAAAGGGTTTGACTATGCTAAAGTTAGTGAAATGTATATGGGCACAACCAAAATGATACTCGCAAAATTCCGGAAAAAAGAGAAAGGAGTACTAAACAGGGTGTGTTGCAAATGTTTGGTGCTTCACCATGTCCTTGTTCATGCCTTTGTCCAGCCGCAGTGCAATCAATCATAGTGAGCGAATAGGGGTGACACGGAGCAAAAGGGGACCATTGAGACATTTAAGTGACAGCACAGCGATGACCATCACTTTGCGTCCATCATTACATTCTTTGCACGCTCTATAAACCCCTCAAAGTGAAGTATTATGAAAAAAGACAGTGATATCTAAATTGACCCCCTCTGATACTAGTTCCACCCCTATTAGGCACGTATTTGGAAATTTTAAACGGAAACAGGAACTGTGTGTTGTCTTTTTTAGGGATGTGATTGTTTTTAATTAGCGAGGAGCGTGTGTATTGTTGCCCTATCCATGTCTTCGAGGATGAGATAGTCGCAAAAGCATCACTAGTCGCTAAAGCATCACACATCCCTTTCACGAGGTTCGTCAAAACTTTTTCTTATCACATTGCATGGTGCATTGAATGTTACCAAAGTGATGGTATGCCTTTTTGTGTATGATGCATCCATTTATGCATGTATTGGCATTGGCTCATAGCAATATCTCTCTCTATGTTCACTCTGTTCTCTATGTTCACAGTGCCAACTGCAGAGCGAACAATAGCAGAGTACTTTATATCATCATGAAGTTTTATCAGTCTTTCCTCCGCTTTCCTGAAACTACCGCTGCGACGTTTACATCGTGCCTTTTTTCATATCAATACATACATGCATTTATATCTATCGTCTATGCAATTGTATTCCCAGTCATGCTATTCATTGAGCTTAAAAGAAGCATACTGTAGAAAAAAGTTTTTTAGTGTCCTCCTTTTACTAGTATTTTTTTACTAGTATTTTTCTTACTTCACTCATCTCTTACCAGAGAGTAATTGGAAATAATTTAATCAACATTCGGAG
>JAQIWM010000234.1:0-11674 GCA_034695285.1 Eniochthonius minutissimus | reverse complement strand
CTGAAAAATGCAGTGACAACACCCAATAACTTCCTTTTGGGCCTTCAAAACCTGCAAAATGCGTACCTATTATTTTACACATGCAAATGTTCACTATGCAAAGTCACATTGCATAGTCAACATTTGCATTTACTAATAATTTATCATTTATTTTAATGGATTATCTTTCGTTTATATTATAAATTCTTTGCATTTAGAAAAATATTCCCTTTATTTAAATGAATGCATATAAAGTTTTAAGATACATATACACATATGCATATTTTATAATAAATGTGAAATGAATTCTCAAATGAAATTTAATAATAATAATAAAGTAGTATAATGTGTTAGATATATTTATAAATAATAATCGCGTGATGAGGGATTTTATTCATCCGTATTATAAGCGATTACAAAGAATTTCGTGTAAAAAAATAAATGTCATTTTTTGAAAGAAAAAAGTCATGTAAAAAGACATATGCCAAAAGTGTATAAAAAGCAATTGAACAGTTTCAAGTATGTGTGTGAGCAATAAATATGTCTTTCAGAAACTAGAGTCACAATCAAGTATTTTTTAATTCTCTCCCCTCCCAATTTAGTGAACGGAATTAGTGAGAGGAAAGATGCTGTCACTTACAAATGGCGATAGTTGTGTGTGACAGAAAAAGACTTTTTCTAATTTTCTCATGAGACACGAGACACAATAATTAAAACATTTGTGTGTGTATGAGTCTATGCCTTTAATATATGTATGTGTTTATGCCTGTAGTATATCTCTCTTCGTATTCACTTTTCCTGTGATAATGATGATGATAATGATGAAAAAAAAAGAATGCACAGATCTATAAATTCTACTGCCGAATGTAAGATCTATATTTGTATAGCATTTGCTTTTTTATCACTATAAAAGAAAATTGCAATGCGCACGTATGCATTATGTATGTACAGTCTATGTATAGTCTCTGTATTCTTTGAAATTGAAAATTGCTTTGGATAGTACCGCAGCGCATAAACACCTGCATTTTTCTTACACCAAAAAAACTACACTCTCTAAAATTACTCTCTTCCGATTCATAATAAATTAATGCATAGACACAACTTTGAAAAGCCTGTGATACAATTATTATAATTGTTAAGATCGTGTTACTTACTGCAAAATAATTAACTTGGCTCACTGGTCTCTCCCTTTCCTTCTGTTTCTTTTTAGTTTTTAACGAATATAAAGGTTTATTCACGTGCTCACTAGTATAAGAAGTGTCAATTAAAACTGAGTCGGGGAAAATATTTTCATTAGCGCGGTGATTCTTATAATGAAAGTGCATTAATAGTATTAAGTGACAAAAATGGGGAAAGATTCTAAAGGGAAAGTAAATTTTGGTTCTTTACAATGAGTTATTCTATGAGCTATTCTATGAGTTATTCTGAAAAAGTACGAGAAAAATACAGGAAAAAACGCGACAGTATGAGCCATAAAAATCACTGTGAAATATTACTACGTTTTCGTGGCATTTTTGTGTATCATTTATTAACTTACTCTATAGAGTGGTTCCGTTTTTTTTGCTTTTTTGGCTTAAGTTAAGTCGATTTTAAATGATAGATTTTAGGGTCTTTTTTGAGCGTTTTCACTTTTTTCTTCAAAATAACCGATCCGAAAAGACCACTCCATTAGTAAGTAAAGAATCACTAGTAAAGAATTACTCGTCTATCGCTTACAAATTGCAATTTCCTATTCTCGGACAAAAGCGCACACTTTTCAAGTGATGTGTATACACTGTATACACATATATGCCACACTAATGCTAATACCTCATACGATGTGCAGGTCAAAGAATCCCAACTGATGGCCATTCTTTTGCCGTCAAAGAATGGTTTCTTTCAGAATGGAGAGGGTACTATGCGAGTGGTACTATGGTACTAGTGTGAGATAAAAAAAAGTGAAGCGATATTCTCTTTTAAGAGTGATGGGAGAGAGGGGAATGAGTGTTGGGGTGAGGGACTATGTGGGACTTGTATGGGAGTGGGATCTTAGAGGATAGTAAAGGAGAGGGTCCTCTTTACTTGACACTAGTGGACGAAGAATAACTTAAACACTTTATTTCAGATATAATAATGTATTTTGTATTTTTTTAACAAATAATTTACAATAATTTTATAAATTTTATAAAAATCACTTAAAAGTATCAACGAAATTATATCGCAAATATATTTTAATTATTTATTTTCAATGCTCAAAAAATGTTATTTATTTAATTCCCAATTTTGTCATCTATAATTTTACTCTCTGTATAATGGACAGACTATTGATTCAAATGAAAAATTCACTGTGTCCCGAGTGATCCGTTTTCTTATATAATATCAGTCACAATGTGGGTCAATGTTTGGGCATGAAAAAGAAGTCACAATAATAGAGGGATGAGATGATAGTTGAAAGTAATAAGCGTATAATACTCGTCTCTCCTCATACATTATGTATATTGAAATTTATATAATGAAAAGTCAGTGATTAACAAATTCAAGTGCCAAAAATCAGTTCAATTGTATATGTAAAATTGAATTTAAAGTAAAATGTTATGTGACAATATTGATTGAAGTGAGAAAATGTTTTAACACTTTTTTTTGTTAATTTAAAAGTTTTCACATCCCAATAATGAATGATGTTCCGAAAGCGCATAGTATACAGTACATAGTACTTCGCACAGAGTATTTCACATGTGCCTCGACAATTACATGCAAACAGTTCCCAACTTTCAAATCCCACTCCATCGTCATCACAGTGCATCTCTAATTCAAAACCCAAAGATTAAATCTGTCGCTTCAATTATAATTCTGCCATCAGTGTATGAGAGAATGAAATGAAAATGCAGACCAAAATGTATGCACATCGCATGCACAGAGCAAATTGATGCATACACTAACTCAGTATATGTGTGGATCGTATGAATGCAAAAAGAGGCTGAAGATCAGTCAATAAAGCTCTAAGAAAAATCCTCTTTTTGTGCCATTTTCAAGCAAAAGCATCATCATCATCTGTATCATCCCACGACACAGAATCCATTGGAATGTGAGAGACTCCGCCTCTACTGTTATATAATGTATTATATAATATATTATATAATGTATTAGTGTTTCTGAAAAAATTTTTGCAATACACACACTCTCATTCTCGACGCGTGTTCAACTTTTATACATTTCATTAAAAAGAGTAAAAACACTCTCATCTTCATCAGTGCAAAAATGCCATCATCATCATTATCATCTTCGTCATTATCATTATTATTGCATTCACTTTTCCGCCCTTTCTCTTTCTCTTAGTCTTACTAGTTAGTCTTAAGTCTCATATTTATTTTTTCCGCGCGTAACATTCATTACAATCATTAAGCATTTCTTTTTCATTTGCATATCTCAAATAGTAATTGAACTTTTATATTTTATCTCATTATATCAGGGATCTCATAATGTGTATGTATATATATACACATAGACATTATTACAACAATGCATTAAAACCAAAAGAATTTCCATTTCCTTTGTCCCTTTCCCTTTCATGATGATGCGATCGAATTTCTATGTTTTCTTTTATTAAACCTGACAATAAAGGGTTACTGAATGGGTGGAGTTTTGCCATTGCCTTTAGGGCAAAAGCAGATGCAAAATGCAAATGAGTGATCATCGATCCAAATACATTGTTGCGATGGTTACCATGGTAATCATCTCATTTGCTCCAATGCTTACTTTTTAGAACTCACTTATAAATTCTCATCTCAAACACGCATACATACAAATGAAGAACGGAGTAACATACATTCGGTCGTTCACATCATATTCCCCTCAATCCCAATGTTCCTTCATCTTCTCTCTCTCTCTCTCTCTCTCTCTCTCTCTCACAGTCTCTCTCTCATAGTCTCTCTCTCTCTCACAGTCTCTCTCTCTCTCTCTCTCTCTATTCCATGAAATGAAAACTCTTTCATGCAAATGCAATACGCCAGAAAAGGGTTAAATAATAAATGCGCTGTGAACAAAAAACTAAATAACTTTGTGTTGAATTTCATAAATGCAGTACTTTCATTTGACATTCGTACATGCATATGGCAGGGACAGGGCAGGAAATAAGGAAGGGTTAGAATTAGAGTCGTCTTTTTTCTCTCAAAAGGTATGAAAGAGCATTATCAATAAGAGTGATCTCTCATCGATAAGTAATGGTACTAAAGGGGTTGCTGCTGATGGCGTATTCTATTATAGGGTTTCCAAACGCTCTGCAGATGCTAAACCTAAAGCAATATATTATACTTCAACAATATATATATATGTATATATATATGTTTTTTAGCGCCAAAAGGATGTATTTCTCATGCACGATTCACGATGTTATGCATCTGATGAGAAACAAATGCGATGCTAAATTATTAACACTGAACAACAGTAAAATATATGAAAAGAAAAATTTATTGCTAAATTTTCAAAGTTAATTAATGTTCGTGCAGCACTTTTAAAGAATTAAATGTAATAATACACTTATTGAATATCAATTGATGTTTATAGAGAATGGAAATGGCGAAAAGCAAAATGCAAAAGATAAAAATCGGTGTCTTTGACTTATTTAACATTTTGTCATTCTTTGAGAAATTTTTAAAGCTTTAGGGGGATAATAACTAGCAATTGGCACACAGCTTCATTTTAGATGTAATTATCATTATTTTTTTTGTAATTAGTAATGCGGAAAAATTTGAGGGGGAACTTAATTTGGGAATAAAATTCTGACCTCTCACAGGGGTCAAACTATTGGCAGCCTTCTTATTGCCGAATACTATTTTTGTATATGGACTGTTAATCAAATGAGTTAATTAAGAGACAACACCTACAAAAGTTAAGGTGAGGCGATGACAGAGTGAATTGCAACATTTATTTTTTAATTTTATGTTTATCATCATTTCCTTTCACAGCTTTCCTCAGCATTTTCCTCTCATTATTATCCTCCGATCTGAAGTATCTTCACACACTAAATGATATAAGCGATAAATTTTGTAGCGATAAATAATTAACTTATACAATGGATGTGCCATCCAAAGATTTGTGAGGCTATTAAAATGCAAAAATCAGACAAAACAAAAGAGAGAAAATAATGCAATTGAAACGCCTTTTAAATGAAAAATATGCATTTATATAAAAATAATGCAAAAAACCGTATAATTCTTAAATCTTTTTTATAACTATTGCATGAAACTAATAAAAAATAACGATCATACACGCAACAAAAATTGAAAATATCTTATATACTAACTAAATACGTGTATGTATTTAACCATAGAAAAAAAACATTTCCAAATCAATGGCAATGAACAAAAAGAGGAAAATTGTATAAGAAATGTAATGAAAAATGCGGTAAAATAATTAATATTCAATTCGTGTTTTAAAAACCTTAGTTAGTTTTTGGAAACAAACGATTTGATAATAATAATCGTTAAGAAAAAGAAAGATTAAGAGTTAATTAAACTTTTTATTTTTAATGATGCATTTTTTTGATATCTAAATTTATATATATATATATGTATATCTTATTCCTTTAAAATTAAAAAGATCATTAAAAAAAATGCCGCTGTTATTATTATTGTTAATTGTTGTCTGATGCTAATTTTTTGTCAATGTGCAACACATAGTTAATGCAACTCTTAATTTATCCTTAAGTCTTTCTACAGACTGTACTCAATTATTCTCAATTATCCTTCACTAGAACATATAACATATAACATGTTAGTAGTGAAACATGAAAACATTTCGTGTTATCTAAAAAAGCATTTCCATTTTCATTTTCAATTTGACATTCTCTAAAATGAGTGTCAAAACCGAAATTGAAGTTGCAAATTGTTGAGTGAAATATTATCTTTAGGTACGTATACATGTATACGTGTATATAGTATATTCATTATGAACATGCACAATGTACACGTTCATATCCATCATTGACAAAGGACAAAGGACACTGATGACGCGAACATCGGCATTGTGGGTTCAGAATTGGTCCTGAGGCGTGAGCTGAGTGCAGAACATACACGAATCATTCTCACCATTGATATAATGTCGACATATCACGCAACAATCACTGAAGCAGATCACCATCCAATTGGACATACACATACACATACACATACACAACTGATTCAAGTTAATAATAAAGAAGTGGGAATATTAAAAAGAGTGCTCCTCTCATTTGCACATGATTTTGGTCACACAAAAAGACAATCATAAATAACTTAATGTGTCTCGGGTCAAATGGGCATTGATTATTGCATAGTTTCATACTTAAATAATTTTCATGAAATAGTACATGGTATACTAGAAAATGAGTACGATTTCGTTCACCCTGTGAGCGTGAGGCCATCGAAAACAACAATTGTTATTACTCCCTAAAGATGCGATTATAATGGTTTTTATTTTGTTATTTATTGCCTTTTTTATGTTATATGTTAGATATAGAATAATACTTAAAAAGGGAATTTTTCATGCGTAAAATAAGTATATTTCATATTACTTTCTTTATGCTTCAAGTATCACACACATTAAGCACTTTGATTTATTTCTATTTTATTCTTAATTTTGTTGCTGCACATTCATTTTCGTCTTAAATGTTCTGTTGCATATGCAATATCCGCATTCTTAATAATAGTTATGCATTGAAAAAACATTTGTAATTAAATAGGCAAACGTTTGCAATTTTATAATAATCGCAATTACTAATTTTAATGCCGCGAAATGAAACGCGATGCTCATTCCCGATTATTAATGACTGTAATAAAATTTTTCAATTTCAATTTAATCAGCCCTTTGGTTTCAGGAGAAATTAGACATTTTTTGATATCATTTGGCTTTTGAGATAATTTCATACAATTTACAACTTTAGTCCTAAAAGATGTTCTCTCTCTCTCTCTCTCTCTCTCTCTTTCTTGCTCTCTCTCTGTCGTGCTCTCTTTTGCTCTCTCTCTTTCTCTGCTGGTCATTTAAGCAACAACTAGTGCTGCAATTTTAGATATACAGCAGGTTGTTAAGTCTACGCACGATATCACAAACGCTGATAATAATTATTTCCGAAAGATATAAAACTACGGTGATTGTAGCCACACACGCAGTGAAAGACATCGAAAGTAATCTCCCTTTTTACCTTTTTGTCGCGGGGACACATAACACCACTCCTTTAGCTGAAAGCAAACTTTTGATGAGATTATCAACCTATGGATTTGGGACCCTTTTTACATAGAACTAAATTAAAATAAATATTGTGTAATTAAACGACGGGACATTAAATTTATTATACTCGTAAAGTGCACAGAAAAGTGTACTAGTAAAGGGTTATCTTAAGGTTGGCGCCCTTTGATTATTTAAATAATTCCCCTGAATAATTATCCTGAATAATGATCCTTTTTTTGGAAATTTAAATTTTCAAATTTGTCTCATAAAAAGTTATGATAAAAACTATTAATTATTCCATTTTCATTCGCCCTGAATCTGTATATTAATGTATATTAATGAATTATGTACAATATTCTATGCGCTTAAGAAAAATGATCCTTTTGCGATCATCGTATAATTAGTATTTTATTATTTTTTAATTTGATTATTATTTAAATGAATCGATGTCGTGCGTTTCTTAATAAAAACCCGTGAATGATAACTTTACCGAAGTACATCATACTACTTCATAGTACATCATAGTACTTCATGTGAAAATTTTCGATTATAAATTTGAAAAGTTCACGCTATTCATTGCTAATACTATGATATATACTATGATATATACATTGTAACTTACACGTTACACGTTCACAATAATAATCATGTTCATTAACGAGCGAGTCTAATGTTACCCATTAATAAATTGGTTATGCCACGGAATTATCATTATGCATCGGCATATTATTATTCAGGTTATATCTAAAATATGCACAATTATTAATTGCACTTTTCCATTGCATAGCAAAAACTCATTCGAATAATATGCATATATATGCAGATATACGATATGATTTTCATTTACCTGATTAAACCAACGCCCAAAAATTGGGTGATAATTAGTAGTACTATTTTTTGTGCATGCATGCTCCTTCTCTAGTGTATGCATGCCCCTTCTCTAGTGTGACAGGGGATACTAATCACTTAAAACAGTGTACATTTTTCAATTTAAAAATATAAATTAAATACTGCTAACATTTTTCACCTTTTTTTGCTTATGCTTTTTAATGACTAACTAGTTACTAGTTAACTAATTAATTAACTTTTCTTCTTATTAATAGGGAAATGAGCACCACAGACATGACCATAGTAAGAAAGTATAAAGATCAGGGCATTGACCTCAGCGGTGAGGAAATATACAAATCGCAATCAGACGTGTATTGTGATATATCATATTGGTGAAGGTATATGAAGAATATGCTTTATAATCTTTAGGTATACATACGACAGTGATTGATTACATAACACTCTCACGACTTTTGTCACAATAGCGATGCATCAAAATGTGGGACTTATTTTTTTCTTATATTTGCTTCATCTTAACATGGAAAAAACGTTGCGAAACATTCAGGACCTTAAGACTCAATACTTCCTCAAGAATTTGGTCCTTTATTATTATTATATATTATATATGTATATACTATGGCCTTTGGAGAGGAAAGAATCCTCATGACTCAACTCAACTCTACTTTTAGTCAAAAACCATATCCAACAAACTTCACATGAACCTTTTCTTACTCAATCTTACACCAGAATAGGGGCAAAAGGAAACTAATCAATTATAATCTTAAGAGACGTTTTCTGTTCACTCTATCGATGAAAGTTATGTTACGACTTTTAGGGTATAACAGATATTGGCTAATCTTAGGCACTGGCTAATCTTAGGCATTAACTTGAAAAAGGCTCCCTTTTCTAACTTAACTATAAACTAACTATTAACTATAAAGGGGTTTCAAAACGGGTGAACGCCAAAAATTGTTTCTCACACTAAACATACTCTTTAAATTTACCATCATTAAAAATGTATTCATTTATGCTCATACTTTTTACTGCTTATGTATGCCTATTACTTTTATAATAACACTTTTAATTATATATTTGATAATATTGTAACTATCTTCCGGCAATTAAAATACTATTATAATTAATAACATTTTATATTAATTGCATAATAAATACTAAATAAACAGATAATTTTCATTATCACATATTTTAATAATGAAATTATAATTATCACCATGATCACATATTAAATTACCTGATCCTGTAGTGTATTATATTATTATTATTATGCACATCAAATTAATTATTTACAACTAAAATGAGTTTTTATAGTAATTTTTAATATGTATTTTTTTATTAATATATTTATAATATTTTAATAAATTCTATTGTATTATACAACCGTTATCCAATTATGTGTTTATTACTTGTATTTTACAAGTATTTTGTAAAATACAATGTCAAAGATAATATATAACTTATCACTCCTTAACATGGCAACAATCATCAAATTGATTCATTACATTGAAGCAAAGGACTTAATTTAAAAATATATAATATATAATAATAGAGAATCACAGAAATGATTATTATTTGAGAATGTAAAAAATATCAACACACGTTTAGTATCAAATCATAATAATTAATTGTTAGGGAATGTTTTACTGAGACACTAATTGTGGCATCATTAAAGTAATCATTTGTATCAATTCCGTATACGAAACGTCATTATATATATCATATATATAGTCATTAATTAAATTGTTAACATATGGACAAAAGTTTAACCGTAATAAGTTTTCTTTTAATTGCAATTCAACAAATTCAATATATACATGTATATGTTCATAATGAATTTAATTCTGATGTTTTTCACAATAATAGACGATCGATGATAAATAATGATAATTATAAAGAAATTTCTAAAATTTCCAAAGCGCGTGAGTGTAGTAATAAAATATAATTTTAAATATAAATTTAAATATTTAAAATATAAATTTAATATGCATTTCAGCATCTTTTTATATGACTGATTTTTAATATTTAATAATTATATATAATAAATTAATAATTGTTTTCAAATGTTAATTATTTTTTTGGTTCTCATTTATTTTGCAGTAATATTATCAAAATCATGCGGCAGCACATATACAATCTTTGATAAAATACATTCGTCACAATATGTGACACTGACCAATAATCATGAGCCTTACATTAAACCATTTAATTGTACGGTCACTTTTAATGCAACGAATTCCGATGGAATTATTGTTACATTTGTATCCATTGATATTCCATCGTAAGTAACATTTTTATTTCAAAAAAATTAATTAACTTTTGTTAATTGCAATATTTATATTGATTAAAATATGAAAAATATGTAAAAATGTATGATATTTAATTACTTCATATGCTTTCATAATATTAATAATACATGTATAAAAGTTGTAATATATGTATAAAAGTTGGACATTTAACTAAAAGTGCAAACGTGTCAAATAAAACTTTGGAATACAGTGAAACCTGTTTAAATTGAACACGGACAGTACCGATGATTTAGACGGTACTTGCCGTGTTCAATGTAGACAGGTTTCACTGTATTCAAATTTAATTGACACGTGTAATAAAAATATTTACTAAAGTTTTTTAATAAATTTCTTTAGAATATGATATTATGATAATATGATATAACATGATATAACATGATTATACATGTATTTAAATGTATTTAGAATGTGTATACATGCATTTAGAATATGCGTTTTTCTATTGTGGTGCCGTTAATAATTGCAATATTTTAGTAATTCCGTAAATGGTTTTTTTAAATATATACAGAGAAATTAACTCAACCGAATGTAATGATCATGTCCAACTTTTGGCAGAATCAGAAAACAGTTTAAATTTAGTTAATAAAACTCCTATATGCGGTCGAAAAAAGTATTCAGTTAATAGTCATAATCCGCACGTATTTTATACGCCGTCACAATTAGTAATACAATTTATTAGTTATGAAATGAGAAATCACAATCATAATGATGTTGATAATTATGGCACAGGATTTTCACTTTACCTCACATCATACACTAAAAGTGAGTAAAAATAGTCAATTTTTAGTCAATAATCATTAATCATTAACTGATTTGATTTTTAAATCAATGTTAATGTTTATCACATTGACAATGATACAATCATTACAAATGATCATACTCAAGTCAGTAATAATGTTTATTAATATTCATCACATGATACTCTCAAATGATCATTTACTTATCATTAATCACAATTAGTTACGTGTTTTAATTATAATCTTTACTTTTTTAAAAGAAAAAACTTTTTTGTGACATCCTTAAAATTCTTTTGTTCTTTTTATTTACTTTTATGCGATAATTTTAAAATATCACAACATTAATATTCTATATATAAATATATTTATTAGAGATTAGTTAATTATTTATTTTCATAAATTAAAAACCATACGTGCATTTTATAAAATTTATTTTATTTTTATACACTCCACTGCCTTTATAGTGAACATCCGTTATAGTGAAAAATCCTTTATAGTGAACCCTTTATAGTGAACATCCGTTATTGTGAACATCCTTTATAGTGACACACAATTCTGCAGCTATTTAGTGCAATACAAAATTCACTCCTTTATAGTGAACATTCCGTTATAGTGAACATTTTC
>JAQIWM010000233.1:0-11683 GCA_034695285.1 Eniochthonius minutissimus | reverse complement strand
AATGAAATACGATTTAATTATATTCAGATTCTCCACAATTCTGTTGATTGCAGGAAAGAGTGTAAGCCAACGAATGGCAATATGTTTAATTAGTTTTTCGTATTCTTTCTCTGCGAATTCATAACAGGATTTAAGTTGAGATGCTCTCTTCGCCGATGATGAAAAATGATTGTTTAATTTTATAATGAAATTTTCGACATCAAATGGCAATTTAAGGAATGCGTATTTAGCAGTGTTGTGAATCACATGACAATTACAATTTGTTCTAATCATATGACAGTTTTCGCTTAAAAGATTCTGGAAAACAGAATGATGAGAACCGTAATTGACAGATGCATTGTCCCCCCCATAAGACATCATTTTTTGAACTAATAAATTGTTTTCTCTCAAAACTCTTTTAACATTATCATAAATAACGGCGGATGATTCATTTGAATCTTCATAAAAGTCCAAAACAAATGTATTAATTCCACTGTTAATTGAAAAGTATTGTATAACCATTGGAAATAATTTAATGTTTCCTTTATTCGAAGCATCAGTTGAGAGAGAAAATACTGAATATTTTATTTCTTCCAAATGTTTTTGAATTGAAAACGGCATTAAAACATTCTCAGCGACGGCTTTTGATTTCGTTCTCCTACAATGAATCCCTTTTGCGATTTTAGAGTCAGAAATGACACTCTCAGTCACTTTCATCCCGCATTCAATTGAACGATAACTATGACTGTGCATAATTCGGTGATATATGAATGCCAATTCCGCAATTGTTGTCTTATTGTCACCCTTTTTCTGAATGTAATTCTCCATCAATTGATTGGACTTAACTGTAAGAGCACTGTTCTTATGAGCCATGGATTCCATGTGATTGTTGAGAGAAGTATCTCCTTTGTTAGCGATCGAAAATAAAGTGTCACACAAATTGCATTTAACATTATGATCGTCTTTTCGGGATAACCATAATTTATATTTATCATCACTCAACCATTTTTCATTAAATACACATTGTCTTTTGGTAGAATTAGACATACTTTTGCTCCTCTTCTGAGACATTGTGATTCACAATTAAAAAGAGGGATTGTGTTTTGATTAAATTTTTTTTACAACAATTACGTCATGTGTTTTCGATGAATCAAACGCATGATTGCACGATACTTATGTATAAACCTCTTAATTGTTCCCTTTATAATGAATATATATGTTAGAATCATTCTATTTTTGACTATGGAAAGGGCATAATTTGACTTTTGTATGCAAAACATGAAAAAAGAATTACAGTCTCATGAAATGTAAATGCATTTTGTTTTGGAGGACATTTTATTGTCCTCCTCTGACCCCAGGGAGGACAGAGGACAAAATTGGTCAAAGGAGGACAAATGGTCACTCTACCGGAAATTGATATGATATGATTTTTTACGGATCCATTTTGGGTCAAAGTTGAATCAATCCAATTTATTAACAACAGATGAATTAAGTACTACCGAAGTACTATTAAACACTTTATTAACTTAAATACTTTTTAACTAAAAAAGTGTTTAAAACATCATTTCGACACTTAAAATGCATAAAAAAATCATTTTGTCATATTTACAAATAAATCACATAAAAATCACAATTTTAAGAGAATAAAATTAAAATATTTATGTATATTTTAAATTTTTATCCTCTAAAATTAAAAAATCTCAAACCGCTTTTAATACTTTTTAAGTTATAAAGCATTTTTTGCGGGCTTTAGTTATGATTTTATAAGGTTAGGATTGCTCTTTGCGCAGTCCTAAAGTTAGAACCCACTTTGGGATTGGGATAAGTTTCGTGAAACAAAAATTGTCCTAAACTTGGGATGGAATTTGCTTTCGTGAAATCCGCGGTTAATTACAATACAATCAAATTTAAAATTACATTTTTTTAAAAATTAACCATTGACTCAGATACATTTATCATAAATAATTTGAAAATAATTAACCATTTAAATGTAATTAATTAATCATGTTATGTGATGGTGTTGAATAATAAAAATGTTATTTGTGAGAAGATTTGTTCAAAATGTAACAATGTAATGCTAAAAACTTACACTTTCGAAAATTCATATCTTGAAAACGGTAACTGATTAAGAGTTGGTTCCTTTTTAGTTTAATTTTTCTTTGAATAAGCTACATTTTGATACCCATATCATAGTGGTCAGTGGTCAAGTTTACTGACTGGACAGTGGTCACTCTAACTTTTGAACTGGTAAACATAAAACTATGGTTTGTTTTCATTCAAGTTTTGCTGAAATCAGTATGAAAAATGCTTCCCAACGATATATATATTGTTATAGTTTTCTTAAATTTAAGGGTCCTCTTAATTAAAAGCTAATTAATTATGCAGAGGACGGATGTATAAGGAGAGAGATAAAGTATTCAAATCTAGTGTAAGGTTCTCAATATGTCTTCAATGCTTGAGGCGGAATCGAAGATTCCTTAGGAACTGCGTTCCGCTGATTTCAGGAGTTTTTCCGCTGACCTTATATATGTTTACATGTTATAAGAATTGCGCAATCACAGATGAAGAGTTAAATCATGGATTCTCCTATGGATTATGAAGGTAATTGTGTTTATTATTAATTATTACAATTAATTTATATTATTTTAGATGAGTTTGATACTTCTGACCCAACAATTGATTTGCCTAATAATATATGGGAAGGTATGGTGGATTTATATAAAATTAGATTACGTAGTACAAGCATTGGGACCTAACCGACAAAAATGTAATCGACAGGATCACTAATTCGCGCGCTCGTTATGCTCCGTATTGTTGCGACCTACCCTGACTTAACCTAACCTAATATTTTAGTAGTAAAATCTATGTTCTGCATGAACATTAGGTTAGGTTAGATTAGGGTGTTTTCCATAAGACTCCATTGAAAAATACGATTTTTTCCCCCCATAGACTCCCATTATAAAATTTCAATTCATAACCCCATATCTTGTGAACCGTTCACTTCCGACGGTCGAGACCTTTATATTCGTGTTCAGCGTCCTCGAAATAGGTGGAATAGATTTTCAAGTTGATCTGAAACCGGGTCTATTCTATAGTATCCCCAGAGATTGTAATTAACTCGTAATGAAACACTTATCTTTCATCCAATTATTCACATTTATTTCAGTGACACGAAACCGCACAATTAAAAAATTATTACATCTTTTGATATATAAAAAATTTTATTAATATTATTATTTCTTAATTGGGAACATTATTTTATCAGTAAAGATGTGCTCCATAAATGATAATACAGTGAAAGTCACACAAAACCAACGTTAGTGTAATAAAATCTTATTATTATAGTCTTATTGACCACAGTCTTTATTAACAACCAAACAACTTTCGTCATTTTTACCATCGCATGCACAGCTGAATTTCTGAAATTTTGCAAACTCAATGTCATGACCTTTGTGGTGAATATTTGCAAAAATATTACATATACCGTCACCATTTTTTACTCTGCATGTGTTGCAGTGGTAACCGTTCTTGCTTCAAAAGAAGGTATATAAATTCCTAGTTTTACTGATTTAGCAGCAACACGAGGAAAATCGCGGCATGAATTTTGATAAATTCAGAAATGCTTCGTTTTTTGTAAGACTATTCATCCTCATTCTCAAGTTCTCAACAGAGCAGCTAGCAAGTTAATAACGTTTTGATCTTCAGCTAGATCTAACGGATATTTTTCTTCTTTATTCTTAATACTAGGGTCCGCATGATTATCTAATAATAATTGTACAATTTCTTTGTAACCACCTTTAGCAGCCAAGTGTAATGCTGTCATACCTTCTTCATTTTTAGCATTAACACATGCTTTATATTCCAGTAATATTTGTGCTGCATTCATATTTCCAGATGTAGCAGCCCGCATCAATGGAGTATCGCCATCGTTGTCTGGAGCATCGATATGCAGATTCATTAGTTGTGAATCTTCATTAAAGTCTTTGATTTTATCCAGAATTAGTCTTATTACTTCTTCATTATTACTGTGTACTGCATAATGTAATACACTAGCGTCATTAGCGTCTTTTGAAAGAGCATCTGCTCCCTCCTGAAGAAGCAACTTCACTACTCCTGAGTGACCCCTACCAGCAGCCCAATGTAATGGTGTAGCACCTTCAGCAACAGTTTTAGCTTTAACATCGGCTCCATTTTCTAGCAGAACCTCAACAACCCCTTTGAAGCCATTAGAAGCAGCCAAATGTAATAGTGTAACACCTTGATCAGTAGTTTCAGCCTTAACACGAGCTCCATATTTTAGCAAAATCTCAACAACCTCCTTTTGGTCATTTTCACAAGCTAAGTATAATGGTGTAGTATGATCAATAGTTTCAGCATTAACATTAGCTTTGTTTTCCAGCAGAACCTCAACAATCTCTTTTTGACCATTTTGAGCAGCTATGTGTAATGGTGTAGCACCAAGATCAGTAGTTCTAGCATCAACATCAGCTCCTTTCTGTAGCAGAACTTCAATTACGTCCCTGTAGCCCTTTTCAGTAGCTACGTGTAATGGCGTAACACTTATATCAGAAATTTTAGCATTAACATCAGCTCCATTTTCAAGCAGAAACTCAACAATCTCTTTTAGACCACTTTTAGCAGCTTCAAATAATGATATACTTTTAACCAAACAACTTTCGCCAATTTCGCTATCGCATGCACAGCTGAATTTATCAAATTTTGGAAATTTTTCAATATCATGACCTTTGTGGCAAATGTTTGCACAAACCATGCATATACCGTCACCATTTTTTACTCTGCATGTGTTGCAGTGGTAAAAGTCTTGAAGGACATTATACTTCTTAAAAATGCTAACAGAACAAGTAGTATCCAAAATATTCTGAACATCAGAATTAGAAACACCATATTCAAATACTTTTCCATCTTCACTACAAATGAGGCCAGGTTGGTAAAGTACAACCATTAATTCTCCAATAACAAAGTTAAAGTAATTTCCATTGTGGTAAATAACATGCTGATAAGAGTTTGCGTCAGCCAACGTACAGCACCAGTTTAACCCACCAAATTTGAACTGCATTTTTGCACAGATTTGGAATGGTAAATCTTGCCTGAATTCTGGATAAGGAGACTGCATCTTAAGCCATTTTACTACTTGAGAAATTACTTCATTTTTCTCTAATTGCAGTTGTGGACAATTAACATTTGACAACCAGAAGTAACAGTGACTGCCAATTTGGAGGTCTATTTTGAGACCGTAACGAAATGAACGATAGTATAGACATAAACCTCTACTATATTCAACTTGAACAGGAAAAGGTAGTCGCAGGGTCTTTTGTATTTCTGCTACTAATAAAAATGAATTAGGAGATAGTTGGTCGATTTTTTCAAAGTTATAAAATGCTTCTTCATAATGGTGTAAGGTAGCATAAATGCTGTGGTTCACAGTAAGTGCATCACCCCTTTTTCCTTTAAAAACAGCGATTTTCATTCCGTTTTTACATTTCACACTGAACATTCTATTGGTGTTCTCAGCAGAAGTGATAGTGTTAACAATCCTCTTGCCAGCCATAAAACCCCAATCTCTTCCTATATTTTGGTTAATTGATTCTCTTAAATAATTAAACAAACCATCACGATCAAAGTCTTCAATTCTTTTTTCGCTAATTTCAGTCAAATGTTCTTTAATCCAATCATCAACTGTACTCTTATCTGATATTTTGTCATCAATAAGGTTTAATATGCTGACATCTTCAAATATTTGAATAGAATCCTGTCGACTTGTTCGCCAAAGATACACGGTAATATCGCAGCTCTTTATGATGATTGTTTCGATACTTCTATCAGGCCAAGAAATTGGGCTTTCCTCACCAACAATACAATTCCAAACATTTCCGTATTTGATTTCATAGGTTTTTTTAAAACGACAAGCAATATCTTCCATTGACGCTCCTTTCTCTTGTAGTTCCTCTAGAATTCTGAAACCTGCACTCGCCATCGTTAGCGAAAATGACTGTAGTATTAACTTTTTCTTGCTTTCATTTGGTACAGAATTTTTTATACTAAATATTTCCTTGCATAAGTTTCCTTGTGTATCGCCAATAGCCCAAAAAGAATTTTGCATCATCGATATTGCATACTGTTTGATAGTTAATTGAAAATTCTTTATTTTCATTCAGCAATTTTTTTCAACTTACCACCCATTCATCAACAATTGCCTGAAACTCAATTGAAGAGCCTTCAATTTTCTTTTCCAAGTCAGTATGTTTCGTTTCATTACCAATCACTTCAGTCCATAATCGATTAAGGTCAATTAGCGTATCTTTTGCTGATTTTCTCGTTTGTGGATCGTTTTCCGTAAGGTTTAAAATTATCGCGGCTATTTTAGGCCACTTATGTTGAAGCTTTGCTGGTATCTCGTGTTTTTTGTGAACATTATTGAACAATTGATCCAATCCATCCAATTTATCATAGACTGGAGTCTCGTAAAACATTTCTAACAATGTCAAGCCTAATGCCCACATATCCACTTTCCAATCATATTTTCCAGCTTCTAAGGCTGCACTTTCACTTCTTTTTTGTTCAGGAGCTTGGTAAAGCGGTGAACCGACACCCCGCGTATGAAGTGGATCTCGATCGACATTTTTGCTGGATTTAACGTGTGAAAGTTGTTGAACATGAGTAGCACAACCAAAATCACACAATTTTATACCATGTTTGCTAAATAGCACATTATCTGGCTTAAAGTCACGATGCATAATAGGCGATGAGTATGCTTGTAGTATAACAAATGCGTTGAGAAGTTCCTCAAATATGAACATGTTAAATAATGCTAAATCTTTATTAGCAACCCTATTTCCAGGAGGATTGTACGATTTTCTCAATAACTGTATTCCTTTTCGCAAATTTTCTGGACACCATTCCATTCGAAGATATAACGAATATGAATCAGCTCCAAATTCCTTCTCGAACCACATTTCTCTTGCGTGTGCGAAACTTGTTTTCGTAAGCTCAATCTTCGAGTAAAATTCATACTCCCTGATAGCACCGCGAAGTTTCTTAATGTCCAGTTCAATTTTTTTAATAGCAAATGTTTCACTCTCTTCGCAAAGCGATCCGATTTGTTTAAATTTAGCTTTGAAAACAACACCAAAAGAACCACTGGGAATATCGTCCATTTCCAAAATCAAAAATTTATCTAGATATCCATCACGTTGGTAATTTTTTAACGCGTTATCCAGTATATTTTGGACCGATTCCGTTGGAGAAATTATTTTCACAGTGTTAGGTTCTGATTCAAATTCTGGCTCTTCGTCGTCATTGCCACTTCTATAAGTAAACATTTATATACTTATAGCATAATATCAATAACTATTAATCTAAAAATAGCTCTAATTATACATGAAGGCGTAGGATTAATTTTTAGCAAGGTGCCATCAGGTGAGATGATTCGGGACAGTTCAGATTGATTCTTTAATTCTGAAACATGGAACTAAATTTTAAAAATTATCCACATTTATAAAGACAACACATCTGCAACAAAACACCACTGCTCCTATTGCTAATTGTCACCATCATTTCTAAATTTAATTAAAAATTTCTCTCTAAAGTGAGGTAATTCGGGACGAGGGGTAAAATTGGACACCTTGTTTTCCCCTGATCCATGATTTCAATTACTGACTTAAATGTATATAACTACTACATCTGAATGACCATTAAACACATTTATCGCAATAATTTAAAAGTGAAAAAGGTAATATAAATATATATATAGGCAATATAAACGTAAGCAAAATTTCCTAAGCATGTTGACTATAATTAAAATAACTTACGTAGACATTTTATTCTTATTTTCAAATTAACTGTGAAGATTTTGCACAATAATCTAAATTACAATCGTTTTCATGAACAGTATTACGTTAACGATGTTACATATAGCGGGCGAAATTTTGAAGGATGTATATTTCTTATCACACTTCCAGAATGTCTATTGCATATCCAAGGAAACCGATTAGCTTGTATTGAACGTGTTGACAACAATGAAGTAAACAATGGAATATAACTGTGTGCATCAAACGAGTGAATTGCAAGTATTTGAAGATGATGACCAGTTCGAAGAGTTCCCAGAGGATGATTGGATAGATGATGCAGGGGATGAGTCAATTTACTGGCAAGCCGATTGGGATGAAGAAAACAACGAGAGTGATTTCAAAACAAAACTTTCATTGAATGCCATTGGTGCAAATCCCTTAGTGATGTGAGTTGCAATGTTTTAATAAAAAATTAATTATTTTTAGAAAGTAAATTATATAAAACTATATTCACTTCATCGGCAAATTCCGTTAATTTCATCTCTTATAGCACAGAAGATAATCCAGTTCCTTCAACATGGCAAGAACGTGATGTTCTACCACTTGATCATAAAAGTGATTGTTACTACGCCACTCTAGCTGGACTACTGAAGACAACTATTCCAGCTCTAGAATTGCAAACAGGTATTTCTGCTAAACCAGAAGCAGATGAGAATGAAATTAAGGCGCTCTACGATAAAGCAGGCTATTATGGAAAGTTTGAACAATTTGGGGACAAAACTAAAGTTAAGGATTACATTCGCACCAATTTATTGGCCAACCCAGACATGGGGCTTAGATTAGCAATTGGATATATACTTCCCGGTGCGAGATGTGGACATATGGTCGTGATCAAAGCTTGGATTGACACTAAAGGCGAACTGAAATATCATCTAACTGACTTTCAACAAGGTGAAGCAAGATTCGCTGGACGGTCATTACCTGACGCAAATAGTTTTTGGTTGTGGGAAACCAGTAAACGATTCTATTTTCGCAAACATAATTAAACCTTTTGTAAGTATGAAAAATTATTTAATATTTGATTTGAATAATTAATAATGAAAATTAATTGAGAACTTGATGTTGGCCTGTACTTTCATTAATTTTTCTTTAAGTGCTTCTTGCTCAAAGTCTCATAGATGAAATATATCAATACCAAGCCAAAGAAGCTTGAAATACCAATTAATACATAGACAAATGCTCTCAACTTTTTGTTTTCAACACAAAGTGATCTAACTTTTTCATCAGCTTCATTTATTAATACTTCTGTTAATATTTATAAGTTAAAGAAAGGGTGTTCAATAAACGTCGTTTAGCTCTTTCTTTATTGTTATTTCTAAATTAATTACTAAATTTTTGTTTATTAAAGTCTGAATTTTTTATTCATCATAGTGATTAACATTTTTTAATTCCTTTTCTAAGACATTGATTTTGTTATCTTTCAATTCAATATCTTCATCCATTCTTTCAATAGTTTCAACAGCTGCCACACCAAGTTCTTTTAAGACTCTATTTTCTGTATATAATTGATCAGCAGCTTTAGCTTTTGATCCAATAGTAAGTTGATTAAACTCAATACAATCTTTTTTAATTTAGTTTTGTATTTGTGACATTTATTAACGAACAAAATGCCTCTTATCTTTTCAAAGATTCTACAGTTTTGTTAAAGGTTTCATCAAAATCATAGTTTCCTCCATCTTTTTTATTCTTTGCTTTCTTCGGCTTCACAATTTCATTAGTTTCTATAGAATTTTTCTTTCTATGAATTTTTTGTTTCTTAAAATGGAATATGGGATAAAATGGACTCTGAAGTTTATAATGTTGTTGAATAGAATTAATTGTACCAACTTTTAATCCTAAATGATGACAAATTTCTATTTAAGTCATTTGTGGGTTATTAACAACACCTGATAAAAACTTATTCCACATCATTAATCTCAAATTATTAGTAGAATCTTGAAACTTTTCACTCTTGTTTAAGCTTATTTGATTGTTATAACTAATATCTCTTTCATTAAGATTTGTTTGATTGATAGAATTCATTTATAAAGTCAAAATATATTCACTCAATCCTCATAACAAGTTCATGTTAACCTAATACTAACTTAATACCAAACTTATAACAAATACTTTAGAGCATCTTTAACACTCTTCGAATATACTAAATCACTCTTAAAATTATCTTAGAAGTAAAAGATTGGATTAATAAATGAAACTTAAAGAGAAACTAGAATATATATGTAAAATAGAAAATTGTGAGAAATGGCCTGTTTGTAATGGTGTATGTATTAACCACGGTGCAAAACGTGCTAAATGTAAGATTGAAAACTGTAACAACAATTGAAAGAATCATGGTTTGTGTAGAAAACATGGAGCAGAAAGTACATATGTAAAGCAGAAACCTGTGATAAAGCTCGTTTAAAAGGAGGGGGTTGTTCTCAACGTGGAGGAAAATACTTCTGTAAGAGTGAAAATTGTGAGAAAATTCCTTTGAAAGGAATGTATTGTTTAGAACACGGGTTCTCAAACCGTGGCCCGCGAAGGGTTTTCTTTTGGCCCGTATAAAAATAAAAAGTTTTTAATTTAGCACATTCGATTAATAAAAATATAAAATTTAGTTCGCAAAATTGCATTATTTCAAAATCGATTATAACTTTTTTTTAATTGAAAGTGACCATTATTAATCATTTTAACAAAAATGATTAAAAAATTAATGAATCGAATCGTGCTTTTAGTAGTAAGTAGAAAATTTGTTTATTTGTAAGTAAAAATTTCTAAATTAATTAGGCCCGTGACCAATTTTTTACTAGTATTTGGCCCGCGTGTTAAAAAAGTTTGAGAACCTAAGGTTTAGAACATGGAGGTCAAAAACCTACTTGTTAAGTTGAAAATTGTGAAAAGTGGTTAGTTAGAAATGGTGTATGCAAAGCTCATAACCCTGGGACTTTTATTCGAGTTTAGAGCTTCAGAACTAAGTTCGGAACTATGCTTTGAGCTAAGCTCAGAACTAGGCTTGGAGCTAAGCTCAAAACTAAGCTCGGAGCTATGCTTGTAGCTATGTTTGGGAGATTCAATGGGTATTAGAATAGATTGAGTTGGGTTAGTAATAGGAATCCTTGTTTTGCTCACCATGCTTGTTAATTAAATCAACCATAGGTTTATGAAACCTCGTTAACTTCAAAGGACCCCTCTATCCTATCTTAAGCTTAAGCAACACTTGCTTCAAGTATCCTTTTTGTAACAACATAGTTCGGAAGACTGTTTAAAAGAGTTAGAAGACTGTAAGATAGTTCGGAAGACTCTTCCAATGAGTTTAAAGAATAGTTAAAAGGAGTTCAAACGATAGCTGATACAGGACTAAGCCAAAGATAAGATGATGTTAGTTCTGAAGATAGTTCCAAACATATATTGGATGAGATAGGACTTTAGAAAGAATCCATGCTTATCAGAAACTAGTTTATCTCCTCAAATGACTTTCAAAGACTATTCAAGCAACAGTTGTTTCAAAGGGAAGCGATGACACTTCAAGTATCTTCTTATTATTCATTGAGCTTCCAGCGTGACAAGATTTCAGTCTAGACTGGAGATCAAGTAACTTTTTATGAAGACTAGTATTCAAATACCTATTTATATAGTATTGATATTAGTGATGTTCATTTTAGTTTTTTAGTCATTAGTTTAGTTTTTAGTCATGACTAAAACTAAAAAAAAACTTAGTCAGTTGACTATAACTAAAACTAAAACTTTAAATTTAAAAAATAACTAAACTAATAACTAAAGCCTTTTAGTTTTTTAGTTTTTTAGTTTTTTTAAAGTTTAAAATAAAGTTATAATCTGATATATTACACTTTATAATA
>JAQIWM010000232.1:0-11685 GCA_034695285.1 Eniochthonius minutissimus | reverse complement strand
TGTAAAAAACAAATGTATTGATTTCCCCTCATTTTTAAGCGCCTAATTTGAGGCGATGGGAAAAGATTCATTGGTTTTATAGTACATAAAGACCCTACAGGAGCTATGCCCGGAATACACTACAGTTGTGAAAAGTTACTTATATGTGTGTTGTAAATGATTCGCACATGATCCAAATATAATACTGAAAATGTCAATGCATAATATGTATCAATGCGCGTATTTGGATTGTGCGGCGAATCAGTTACAACACGCATATATTAACTTTTCACAAGTCACTGTATTATTGTGATAATAATCAGCAACGAAAGCAATGCCCTGGAATTTGGCATCAAAATAATTATTGCAAAACACTAAATTTTGACATTCTTTTGAATAATTATATTAAATTAATTTTTGTTTTTCTTTACATTCTCTCATTGTAATTCTCATCTTATCCCGTTCCTAATGAACCGAACACTGATTTTGTTGACCGCAATTTAACGATGATATGGTCAATGGTCATCAATGATCCACTGATTAGTGATGATCCATTGTTTATATTGTTGCAGTATTCAGATCACGATTTTTACAGGAAATGCGCTGATTCTTTGGCAAAGAGTAAACTTTTCGCTTTCAAAAGTAACTTTTGTGATCTCATATTTTAAGACCAAAAAATTATTGAGAATCTTTTTCATCGAAAAAATTTTTCAAATTTTTTTAAAGCGTCTAATAAATTGATGATCGTACTTTTTTTGTTTGAAATAAATTTTTTTGTTTAACTTTTTGAGGGTTTAAAATTTTTTTGAAGGAACCTCTAAAATGATCACAACAAAATTGTTTACATGTAAAGTTAATGTATAAATTGCTTTTTATTTTTTTTTAACTTTTAAAATGTCATTTTTATCTTTTAATTCATTCAAAAAATTGCTTATTTTTTGCATTTACAAATGTAATAAAAATGTAATAAATTATAATGAATTTTGAAGTAATAAAAAAAAATTAAATAAATTTATGTGATAAATGTTATGACATTACTCAAAATGATATTTTTGTATTTTGTTTTTAAAATGTCAAAAATGTTTGTTAAATATGAAAGAGTTTAAAGGTCCGTCGCCACGTATTTTGGTTCTTTTTACACCAAAAGTTCACCAAAAACTTTTTTCCTTTTTCTTTTCTTTCGTTCTCATGAATAATTAAAACAGTGTATTGTTATGCTTTACTTTATATATATATATTTATATCATACAAATTCTTCACAAATGTCAATTTTTCAAATTTTTTTCGACATTTTTTTGTGCGCGCGAAAAATATAAAGAAAAAAATGTTGAGTCTCAATTTCACTCTTTAGACTTTATTATGCTTTTGATGTTTTTGAAGGGCATTGATATATAATATAATAAAGTAATGATATCAAAAAGAAAAAGTTTGAAAATTAAATTTAATCCCAAAAAATTGTGCACAATAAAGAGAAAAATTCAATTTTACACATTATTTTGTTTATTTTGTTCTGTTATCGTGTATTTCTCTTCTTTTTCATTTTAAAAAACAAATTATAGAGAAAAGAATTTGCAATTTTGTTTTATATTTAATTAGTTTTTTGGAATCTCTAAATAATTATCATTATAATGTTATTTTTTAAATTTTATTTTTTGTAATTTTTGTGTATTCTCTCATCACCGAACATTTTGATTCAAATGCTCTGTTTCTGCTCCAAATGTTTCTTTTTGTTTTATCATCTCTCAAATGCTATGGCATTATATTCTTAATCCTCTCCCGGAATTTTACGTCTTAAAATTCAAATTTAACTCAAATTAACATTTACTACACACTCAAACCTTTAAATATTATGCATTAAATATTATTGTGCAGTTAATTCATGAGAATTGTACAAATAATTAGTATGGTTATATATGTTCCTTTTGAAGACCCAAAAACCCAAAAACCCCTCATAGTGAGAGACTAATTATTATTATCGATCAATACAAAAGCACTTCTTTGAGTTAAGTATAATACTTTTATTATATAACACAATACTACACTTTAGTACATATTTAGTGATGCTCTTTTTATAATGAACGAAGTCCTAAATAATACATAAGACATGTATACATTTATTTGTAAAATTCCATTTTTGTAAACAGCGTTAATGTATAGTTTAGTAATAATGTTAGAAATGAATGAAGTAAATTTTTTACTTTTTAATTAAATAAAAATAGTGATAATAGTTTTAAATTAAAGCAATTGGAGGTAATTAATAAATTAATTATTAATATATACAAAAATAATAATTTTAATATGATTTAAACAAACACATGAGTTCTTTGAATTTACTAAAAAAGGAATCGAAATGTATTCAAATAATGCAATTTTTAATATAAAAAAGTTACGTTTGTGTATAACTGTTGTATGTAAGTTATTTAAGCACTTTCTTTTTGCTCTTATCTCTGTAAAGTGCCGTCATTATTTTTAAATGCTTTTGATGATAATAATGCAAAAGTGCGTCGGAAGCTTTAAAACACATATTTGAATTACATAATAAAGTATGTACTTTTAAAGGATCCTCAAAATATTGATCATATTAATTACTTTAAAGGGATTAATGACTCTGACGCCCCTTTTATGTAAATATCCGTAACTTTTATCATAAAGAATTATTTTTAATATTAAAAAAGTCTGTGATAATATCTGTCTCATTATTATATGCGTCATAAAATTATTTGCATATAATTATTCATGATTATATCGCTAATTATTTTTTTCCTATTTTTTGAATAAAACACAAAGTTCTGAGCGATTGATGCGTAATTAATTAATTATTTATAAATTTAAGTTCAAAGATCCTCTTTAATATTTTGTCACATCATTTGTTATGATATCATTTTATTATTACATAATTTACTGTGTTTCATGTATTTTTTATTACATTATTATTTTTTAAAAATTAATTTAATAATTATTAATGAATTTATTTAAAATTTTCAATGAATAATTATTGAACACAGTATTTAGCTATGGTCATTAGTTTATTACTATTTATTAATATGCATATTGTTAAACATAATGCTCAATGCAATTGAATTGTTGATTTAAAATGATATTTTTATTTCTTTCGCAGAACTATTATTACACAAATGATTCGCAACCATAATGCAAATGAATTCAATTTCAATATCACTTTCCAATTGTTCCCATGAGATTATAATTTCCTCAATTTTCTAAATTTTCAAAACCCTATACGCTTAAAATGATTGCGTACGAAATTTAATAATAAAATTGTCAAATTATATTTGAAAATCACCGGAAAATAGCGGTACAATAAAAGCGTTATTATTATATTTATTTTAAGCGCTGAAAAGTTTTTGATCATATCCCTTTTGAAGTGCAAATTTTTCATTAAAACTTTTGCTTTAAGCGTCAGCGATTCCTTTAAATCGTGTGTTCCTAAATGTCGATTCCCAAAATATCAACTCTCATAATCTCGATTTCCATAATGTCGATTCCCAAAATATCGAAACGTCGGGTTTTATGTTTTAAAAACGCAGCAATATATTAATGGTTATATAAAAATGATGTATAATTTAAATTAATTATACAACAAATACAGTGGTTTCTGTGAGATATGAAGTAATGAGTTAGAAAAGTTTATCCGTTTTTATTTACATGCCATTTTTTCATGCAAAATATGAATTGAATTTATAGTTTAAATCCTTTTTTGTCGACATAATGAGACTTTCTTATCATTGAGACATTTTCAACTTTTCTGTCGACATTATGGGAATCGACATTATGGGAATCAACATTATGGGAATCAACATTATGGGATACGACCCTTTAAATTTTGTTATGCAATAAAATGGGCATAAAAATACAAAACACGTGTTCTTTTGTTTAATTTTTATATCACTTTATCATTATCATATTACACTGTTAGAGAAAAGTGTGAGATTAGGAATCTTCATTATGAATATTCATTGAGAAGTTAATTTAATTATAATTAAGAGATGAGAGTAACACATGTTTATTATTTCACGCCTTTGGAATGTGTACACTCTTTTCAGGTTTAATATATATGCAAATATTTGTGTCTCCGTTAATTATATTTTATAAGTACTTATTTGTGGCCATTCATTTGATTAAATTATATATGAAAATTATAAAACATTTGTAAATGCAAAAATTATGATTAATTTTAATTATTTTATGCAATTATTTATGAATGAATGACATTCAAAAATGTACATATTAATTAATGTTTACTTTAATTTAAGCATAACCATCTTCACGATCAATCTTTAATCGTCACCAATAATAATGAAGAATCTTTTGATGAATAATGAAGAGTACTTTTGTTATCGATTATTTTATGTAATTTTACACTTGCTCATGTCGAAAGGTAAGAGACGGCATATCAGTGATGCACAAGGTTCGGACTTCTAGGGGGTGTACAAGGTTTAAATTGGTTGAGAGAGATATGTTCGTAATGTAAACTTTTAAATTGCTTGGGGGGGGGGGGAGGATTCCATATCCCTTAGTGTTCTTGAAACCTAGAGAGTGTACACACTAGCAACATACTACACATGTGCATCAATGAATCAAGTGCTGGACTCAACACTCAATCACCCAATATACATCACGGATTTTCTAAAGTAAACTTTAAGTGAACTATATTGAGATATAATTTAAACCGCACAACAGTTTGCACAAATAAAGGATAGAATGTCACCCCCCGCCAAAGAAATTTTAAAACATTAAAAGTTAATGAGAGCTCCCCAAAAAGTTTAAATATTTCTACTAAAACATTTTAGTAGTGAAACATTACGGTGAACGAAAGTACACCAACTAAAGTATTCAAAAAACTACTCACACTCAGAGCTCTCGAATCTTACGCATCAATGATTTGCATCTGAACTCATATCTTCAGATCAGACACATTAAACCATTGTCACATATTATAATTATTTATTTGAGTTTTAATTTTTATTAAATGAATTATAAATAGATACAAATTAAGCTATTAATTTATGTCTTTTTTATTTGTTTTATTAAAATAAAATAATTTTAGTAAAAAGTTTAACGATTCAATGATTTTAATAATTATATGTTTTCAGACTTTATTTTATATTATCATCGTTTTGTATTTTGTTGTAATATAAAATTGATTTATTTTACTGTAATATTATTGAAGATTTTACAAATATTACAAAATGATACAAAACGATGACTTAATCTTTTCTATGTCCGTTTAATCCGCGGATTTAATATGAATTTTCAATTTAATATCCTTTACAATTGAGTTGCAAAAAATGCAGAGACATATAAAAGTTTTTTGGAATTTATTATTTTTATAAAAAGATGAGTCGCATTTTGACATTTTTGAAGATAATAATATGGATTTGTAAGATATTTGATGGCGAATCGATGACAATCATCATCATAAACTAGACAATTGTTGAGATGATTGATAACAATGAAAAAGACATGAAAATTGATTTTTATGAATATATTTTCAGCGCCAAAATGCGTCTTAAATTTCAGTATCCCTTAAATTTGAGTTATTTTTGTCGCAAAAAAATCACACTCAAAAATATCGATTTCATTTAAACACATTATTTCAGAGATAAAACCCTTTTTGTGATTAAAAATCACTGCACGCGGCGGTGAAGAATGTGAAGAGAAAGAGATTATTGACAATAATTTTGTTAAAAGTTTTTTATTACACTTTAAACAAAAGTCACGTTATCTTTTAAAAGTAAAAATCATTGATCGCGACTAATTTATCAATCAAATTGTAAATTAAATAATAATATCATTGAAAATTTATAATAATAAATTTTTATTTATTGTAAAAGTAACATTTTAATCCAAAAAAAAGACGCATTCAATTTCTTTCTATCAATTGATTGAATCAAAAAAATGCATCACTATTTTAACATATAAAACGCGCGTGATTCTGATTTAAGTGAAAATCAATTGAAGTTTAAGAACAGAGACATATGATGAGCATTTTGTGCCTTAAGATGAATGTAAGTGAAAGGATAAAGTTTTTTTCAAAGTATTTCTTAAGATTATATACTTTTTTATAACATTCACATCATTTTAAAGATAATAATTTTAAAATATTTTATTTCAAACTGAAAATGGAAAAGTTTTTTCTCAATATTTCTTAAATAATTTTCAATCATTTTTTTGGGTTTTATTTACTTCGATTTTTTCTTTAATGGTGTAAATAAAAACGGAACACTTTTTCATTGATTTGTATTAATTTAGTGAACGTAAATATAGTTTAAAGTGGTTTTAGCATAAACAAGTATACCACGGCATAATTCTCTTTAATTGTATTCACTAAAAAGGTATTGTATTTATAAACTTTTAACTAAAATTATAGTTTATTATTAAATTATTTAATAAGTGTAAAATTAAAAACGTGTTTATTTTATCGTTATGAAAACGTGCGTTTAAACGGATAAACATTTAATTTGCTTCAAAAGAGTATTCAATTAAATGATATTTTTGAGCAAAACTCAAATAACAAATGTATTGTTTTTCATATTTAAGGAAAAAACCCAAAAAAATAAAATATAAAAAGAATATTCTAAATATTGTAATAATGAACTATTATTATCAAAATTATAATTATAAATTTATAAAATAATAATAAATGCCAAATTAATGTGACAATTTAAAGTATGAACGGGACAATGGCCTTTCGGCGTCGCGGATAATTCGGGAATTCCTTTTTATAATTGCGATGTTTGGCCAATGCCCAAACGGCCATTTGGAAGAATCCTGCCGCAGTAAACATCGCCGCTGAGGAATAGAAACGTGTTAATTAATTAATAATTAAATTAATCACTCAATTACCGGGTAAACATTGAGTCATAATGGAAAATGCGGCCCATGAATACCATTCATACGCGTAATTGGGACACGACACGTAATTAAATAGTAATGTGAAAGGGTTTTTTGTCGGCATTGGAATGCGGCGTTCGTTGGTTCCCGCGGGACGTAAGTCCCGAAGTGCCAAATGAATAGACAAATTTCCCAATTCAAAGATCTGAGTAATAATGATTAAATTCGTTATGATTCAAAATAAATAATAATTAATTAATAATTACAATAAACCACGCCAATGATGAGTAAATTTGCAATTTCCCGAAATACGCGGGTGTGTACAGCGGATGATTCACGTAATATCCAACGAAAAACGCAAATCCCCAATAATATCCGCAATTTTTGAATAAGTTGAAGAATGGCATTGTTGAGTGTGAAAAGCGATGCACAAACAGTGTCTCCAAAAGACGTTTCACGTAATGAAAGGACCAACAGAATGCAGCGATGCTTTAAATTAAACAATTAAATCATTAATTATAATTAATAAATAATATATTATTATTATTTATAAATAATAATATAAATTGTGTTTTTATAATAATTTCAACTCTTTAATTAAATCTTTAATTATAAAGTCGTGATTATAAATAAATTACTAAATACTGAAATTTCATTAATAAATCATAAAAGTGAATAATCATTATTCATTTGAGTTATTAATTAATGTTAATTAATAACACTTAATTAATGCACATACTGAACGACATCGTGCATGGGTTTAGATGCAATGGATCCATAGAGCCATACGGGTCTCGAATATGATATTAAATAAGCAATTAATGGACCGAAATACTCCAATAAAAACACCAATTTCCATGATATTTGTGGACCCAAATCCTTGAAATACAAAATACGACCCTCTTTAAGATCCAATTTATTAAGAGCAACATTATCAGAAAGTGTTTTTCCGCCTTTAAATAAAACATTTTTAATCATGTATAAATATTTATAATTATTAATCATTTACGTGAATCGAGACGCAGCGATTGTCTTTCGGGATAAAGATTACGCTCTGAAGAAAATTAAATAATTAATTAATCATATTTAATTTATAAATTATTACTTTGTTTGTGAGTTTATAATCCGCGGGTTATTTCTTTAAAAGGGATAAATAAATTTATTTTTCAAAAAATATTCTCTTTTTATAAAATTATAATTTTTGGGGATGCGGATTATACACTTAAAAATACAGTAATTAATTACTCGATTTATAAATCGCTTTTTTCACATCCCCAATCGTTGACGATGATTTAATATCACTCAATGTTACGATTTTAACATTTTCACGTCCGCATTTAATGATATCCAACTTTGGGTATGGGATTATAAATGAAAGTAAATATTTAATGAATATATAAATAAATTGAGGAAAACTTTATATTAATAATATACATTTATATATATAAATAATTTCCTTTTCTTAAAGGAAATCGCACGATTTATATATTATTAAAGCATTTTCTTAAATGTTTTATATATTATTATCATTATTAAAATGCTATTAATGAGATGATAATCATACCTCCATTTTAATATCAAAACTTTAATTTAATTATTTATATTATTAATGTATAATTATATTGTTATTTAATTATAAATTTTGTGATTATCGCCGGTTTTATGAGAACTTTAAACACACTCAAATCACTTCAAATGATTGTGATATGCTCCGTTTGTGTCTGTGATTATCACATCATCACGTCATTATAGTTTACACATAAATAATGTCTTCTTTTTTAAAATCTTTTTTCTGGCTTTTATAAATGCATTTAATTTCAAACTGTTTAGTTATTAGTTTATTGTTTGAATCATAATGTTTTATTATTAATTTTAATACAAATTATATTGTAAATATATTTATTATTAAAATCATTTATTTATACTAAAAATCTATTTTTGATATAATTTATTGTTAAATTTCTCTCAATAGGGATTTTTTTTGTAAAACTGGGATTTTTTTAGGTCTATTGAATTCATGAACTTTCAATATAATTTTCTGCGTGGAAATCTATATATAAAAGCACCAAATTGTACACTTTTAAGTTGAAAAATTTTATTCATTAATATTATTACATTATTACTCCCCTTTTAAAAATGGACATAATTTGTTTACTGTAATATAATGATCCCTTTGCTTTAAATGAAACATTATTTGTGGACTAAAAATACACCTACTCTAGTATAGAATTTGGACCTTTTATATATAAAAGAATTAATTTGAATAGCTTTGCTTGAATTCGTATAATGCGTTTATATAAAATGACCCCAAATTGGAAAAGTTTGATATCATGAATTTCTAGAAATATGATTGGACACGTATTATTACATTGACCGAAATTCTGGAATATTCTCGAACATTGAATGCCATATCTATATATATACAGACATTGCGTATGCACTTTCTTATAAAAAGACATTACAGTTTCTCAACAGTTAATTTGTTAATTACATTTTTGTGTGAAAAGAGTTAATTAATTTACAGATTATGGGAAAAGATTATTATTCGATTTTGGGACTGTCAAAAGGTGCGACGGATGATGAAATCAAAAAAGCATATCGTAAATTGGCGCTGAAGTATCATCCGGACAAAAACAAAGCTCCAGAGGCTGAAGAGAAATTCAAATCAATTGCCGAAGCGTATGAAATTTTATCCGATAAAAAGAAAAGAGATGTTTACGATCAGTTTGGTGAGGATGGACTTAAGGGAGGACCAAATTCTAATGGACCATCACATTCAACATATACTGTAAGTCATTACATATCATGTCATACATATATGTATGTAATCATATGTCATTTTTATAACACTTTTGTATGTGTTTTGCGGCGCAATCATATTGACAAATTCAAAATGTCAATATTTCTGTATTTATTATTATTTTACATTTTTACTTTTATTTTGCGTTTTTATCAAACGTGTAAATTGAAACACAACAAATGTCATAAATTGTTCTGTTTTTATTGACACATCCAAAGCCCATTGCGATAACCGTTTTGATTTACAAATCATTTTGATTTTCTCCCTTTTTAAGAAAAGAGCAAAAACTCAGATTAATGTTTCTTTTCATACGTATTTATATAAAAAAAGTGATTATTTCCATAAAAAGGTTAAATATTAAACCTTTAAACATTTTAAGATAATTATTGCATAATCAGTGATTATTAACGACATTTGAGTGTACATTATGATTGCTTAATAATGACATTTATGGATAAAGGCGTTTATTACGGAATTTTACACATGCAAAAGTTATCAATTGATTTTTATTCTTATTATTCAAATGCCTTTACTATTGTCATTCATTTTCATATATAATTCAATTGAATTGTGTATTTTAAAAAATATTAAAATATAATTATATTTTAATATTTTTTAATGATTATTATAATATTATAATAATAAATAAAATTGAATGCATTGAGTGAAAAGGCGTTTGCGTGGGAATAGAGTTTAAAAAATAATATGAATTATTTTTTAAGAATATATAATCATATATATTTATTCATTGCTCATTATTAATAAATTATTATTATTAATTTCAGTTTCATGGTGATCCGCGCGCGACATTTGCGCAATTCTTTGGCACGGATAACCCCTTTGAGATGTTCTTTCAATACGGAGGCATCGGAGGTCACGGGGGTCATCAGGGAATGGGTCAAACTCTTTTTGGTGATTTCGACGACGGTATGGACATTGATCATGATCAACCGTTTGGTTTGGGTCCATTCGGCCATCGGAACGCATTCCGATCACAGTCATTTAATACAGCGCCGAATCGAAAGGCCCATAAACAGGACCCATCGATTGAGCATGATTTATATGTAACTTTAGAGGAGATATTAAAGGGATGCGTGAAAAAGATGAAAATCACGCGTAAAGTGCTGAATGCGGATGGAAAATCGTATCGTAAAGAGGATAAAGTGTTGACAATTAACGTAAAACAGGGATGGAAATCGGGAACCAAAATTACTTTTCAAAAGGAAGGAGATCAAAATTCGGGATCAATTCCCGCAGATATTGTATTTATTATTCGCGATAAACCGCATCCGCATTTTAAACGCGACGGCGCTGATCTTAAATACACCGCTAAAATCGCTCTCAGAGAGGCTCTGTGCGGATGTAAAGTAAATGTTCCAACACTTACGGGTGAAACAATACCGATACGAATATCGGATATTGTTAAACCATCGACAGTCCGACGCATTTCTGGTCATGGTCTACCGCATGCGAAAGAACCCTCCAAAAAGGGCGATTTAATAGTAAATTTTGAAATTAAATTTCCCGATTCATTAACAGAGTCAACAAAACAAATATTATGGGACTGTTTACCATAAGAACATCGATAACGATATACATTTTAATTAATTAATAATACATTGTGCTACAATTACATTATGACTTTAATTTAATGTTTATTATTATTAAAAATTATTTATTTAAATATTGTAATTATATTAATGAATTCATAGTTTTAGGGCATCTATTGTCTGAATACTAAAGTTGTTTTTTCGCCAAAAAATAACTGTATATTTCGTCACGATATTTGTGTGTAAATAAAATGTTTATTTTCTAAAAATAACTTATTTTGGGATCATTCATATGCTGATTCATGGGAAATGACGCATTGAAAATGTTACAATTTTTGATGACACTGAACTATTTTCAATAAAATTGTGTCACATATTTATTTGCTTTTTACAAATGTTTTAAAATATTAATTTAATTAAATAAACACGGTTAAAGATGATATTTTTAGGGTTTTTCAATGATAACAATTTCCTTAATAATATGTAATTCCTAATCGCTGATAA
>JAQIWM010000231.1:0-11707 GCA_034695285.1 Eniochthonius minutissimus | reverse complement strand
TTCAGAGATGATTTCAGAATACGATTTATTTCTAAATTAATTGTTACAATTGTTATTTAATTTGTCAAAGATATATATATAATATAATATAATATAATATATATAATATATATATATATATATTTATATTATATTATATAATTAACATTTTAATTATATATATATATATATATATAATTAAAATGGTCAATAAAATGTATAAAAAGTTTATTTTTCTGATTTAATAAAAAAATAATAAAAAAATTGCGTTTATATTTATTATTTATAAGATAATTTATATGATAAAAATAGTTAATAATGAAACATAAACAATTTTAAAACATTTATTATTATTACTTTTTATTAAAACAGAAAAAAACTTTTTATAAATTTCATTCATATTTTAATTATTTATATATCTGAAAAATTAAATAAAAATTGAGATGTTTTATCCAAGAACTGGACTGTGCCATTATATTTTTATTAATGGAGTAATTCAAATGAAATTTAGCATCTGACATTAGACAACAATGGCACATATTATAGTATAAAAATTTCAATTGTTGCACGTGCAAAATTTATTTTTTTAGTACGTTTATATTAATATTTTTAAACCGCGCGCATTTTTTGTTGTTATATTTTGGATAAAAAATTTATTCAAAATCAATTTCTCTCGACTATTGTTATATAAAAGAGGATGCCCAAAATCCATAGGGCTTTGCCTATCGATGCCCGCCTATAATATGGGTATCGTTGAAAAGCTTATGATAAGCTGAGTTAAGAATCTCTGAAATAATTTCAACGATATATATATATATATCGTTGAATAATATGAAAAATGTAATACTTTATTTTACTTTATTTTAAATATATTGTTAATATAGAAAGTGCGTTTTCCATTCACTTATTTTCCCTCAATTCTCTTATGGTAATTTCCTTTATAAATTTACAAAAAATGCTTAATAAATCTAATCATTGATTCTCATTGAATCTCAATCAATATTAATACATTTATCTTATAAATCAACAATTTTTTAACACTCTATTAAAAAATGAAAAATGAATTTATCATTTTAATCATTTTCTCGTCCCCTGTCCATTGTGTATTTTAATGTATTAAAAATTGTGTATTTTCTAGATAATTTGTTAATAGAGATACATTTCTGATTAAAAGAGTAAGGGGTGTAAAAGCCATTGTGAGTGGGCGGGGCTTTTTACTAATTTTAAAAATTAGTATTTATGATCACTCATATGACCTTGAAGTATGAGGTGTCCAACCCTTATAGCTTCCGAGAAAATAATTTTCTATTCAATTATTTTATAATGGGCTCTATGGGAAAAAAGTTATTTTCAAAAATTAATTTAACCCCCGCCCCTTGAGAATTAAAACTTGCTCATTTTTATATAACATATATATATAATAAGGATGTTTTTGGGAAAGTATCTAGTTGGACTAAGAAGGATAAGTGTTAGAAAAAAGAATGTCAAAGAAACAATATTTTTATATAGTGAAATTATGTAATCATAAGAAGAAATTCTTAGTAATTTTAAAAATTAGTATTAATGGTCACTCATATAATCCTTAAGTATGGTATGTCTTACACTTATAGTTTTTGGAGAAAATATTTTTATTGAATTATTTTATAATGGACACTATGGAAAAATATTTTCAAAAATTTTTATAAGTATTCTTTGATTTTGAGAATATTTTCTGATACTTATTGTTATATTTTCCACGCGATACTTTCCTAAAAACATCCTTATAATATATATATACTGTATAAAAAATATTAAATTTTAACTCGCAAAGGACGATGGTTAAATTAATTTTTGAAATTAATTTTTTTCCCATAGTGTCCATTATAAAATAACTGAACATGATTAGGGTTTTACCGATAACTTTAAAAGTGAAATTTTGATCATATGTCTATGGGCTAATGAACGAATAAAGATTGTACTATGATTATAAAGAGTACCCCATTCCTAAACATGTTGGACATCTCTATTCTCGAGAATGTCTCAAAAAACAAAGAGTGAATCATGCATACCAATTCATGCATACTAAAAACTTAACTCAAGGATTTGAAATACAAAACTTTTCTGTTACTTTTAGAATTAAATTAAAATTTAATGCAAAACTATAGACGATAAAATACTGTTCTATAAATTAAAAGATTGTGTCAATTGTCTTCAGCAAACAGATGAAATAAGTGCATCGCAAAATACGGCGCAACAATCGTTAAATACAATGCAATGACAAATGTTTCCAGTATTTCAATGGTGACAGAGCTATTGGCACGGGTATAAAATAAAACTATGACTATACAACGATATGACTGAAGATAGTGATTTTTGACATTTGACATCAAATTTTAAAGTAATATCATAATTTTGATGTATTAATATGCAATATTTTCTTAAGATAATTGACAATACACGCATACCACATCCATCACTTGTTCTTACAAAAGAATACGGAAGCCACAGACCTCTTCCCGATCCGGCCTTTGAAAGAGCATATTTCTTATGTTTTGGACAATAAACGACCGTGGCACAAACATCGAACAGATACTGACCGTACTGTGTGATTTTCAGAGTCTGAAACCCCTTCGGTTGAAGCGCGATGTGACCCTTTGACACTCGTGGCACTCGATGCTGATGCTGTCGATTCCAATGATGACGTTCGTCGCGGCGCAAAACCCAATTCTTTGTTTTATTGTCCCTTTTACGGTCTTTGCTTTTAAATGACATTATCATTTGAAACGAAATGACGAATTTTTAAAAAAAAAAATCTATATCAACACAATGATTATAATAATTATTTTGGTTATATCCTTTTCTTAATAAAGAGTATATAAAAGTATTGTTTAATAATTTAATGTTAATAATTAAATATTTCATATTGTTTATGTATTTTTATTATAATCTCAATTTTCACAGATAATTGTATTGTTAAAATAAATTAATGAGTAAATTTGCCATGTGTGTGACTGTGTTCATAGACATCTTCCAATTTTATTCCGATCGTGATCAAATTTAACACATGTACAAAATGCAAAAACTTTATACAGTGATATCTCGATTCTGTTAATCCCATTCATGACTCAAATTTTAGTTAACAAAATCAATGTGTTGACAGATTCGATTCTGTGTTAATAATTTTAATAATCAAATTAATCAATTTCTTAATTGCAAATACATGTTCTTATTGAGAATGACTAAAGATTTTAGTAATTGAGCGTTTTGAGAATATAACTCTGTTATTAATGAGAGATTTCTCAAAATCATTTACGAAATTTGCAAAATCTTGAGTCAGTCTCTATTATAAATAATGTAATTTCTTTATATTAATACTATGTATTTTTCAATTTTTTGAATGCACATACAGTGTCATACACCATTACACCATCGCTGGTCACTGATGCTGAGATTAGTGCGCAGTTTTGTTCATTTAAATTTTATTTGTTTTGCGAAGATTTTAATTATTAATAAACATAATAATTATCGATATTTTTATTTTCATTCACGTGCATCATATGCATTTATCATATGTTAATAGATATTGTGTTAATAATAAAAATACTTTAATTTTTCAAAACAATAATTTTGCAAAATATATTACATTTTATAAATACAAAATCTTCGAAACATAAACTGCGGTTCTAATAAAAGAGTAAAAAATTTGGTAAATTGAGTTTAGTGATGCGAATTATAGTACATGCAGTGATCATTTTTTTTAAAGTGCAGTGATATCTTAAATATTTGAATAACAAGTTCAAGATTTTCATTTTTCAAGATACTCAGCTTCAAAATCTAATCAGCATAATGTCTCAATATGCGTCATGCTGTGAATTATATTTTACAACTTTAATATTAATTATTCTTAGAATTGTATAAAATTTCAATTGTTTGTAAATATCTCTGAAACGTCTTTACATATTTGAATCAAAATTTTTAAGTCTGCATATGTATATACTTAAAATATCTACACAATTAAGAAAGGTTAAAAATTTCTGTTGACACTGACAGAAAGAAACAGAGGAAATCACTGACTGAGTCATTTGAAAATTGCAACGCAATTAAATATATTCCAATAGTACGCATATTACGATATAAAATTTATAATTTTCGCACGCGGATATCACGTGAATCACGCGTACTTTAAATGCATTTTGAAAATATTTTCTACAAAAATACAATATATTTATTAAATTTATACACAATAATTCAATTAATATTTTTATATATTTATAATATTTATAGTGATTAATGATATGCTATTACATATTACTATATATAATATATTAATGCATATAAATTTAATAAATATACTGTATTTATAATATACATATTATTATTGGAAAATTTGTTTATAATATATGTAATGCATCATTGTGATTGCATTACATATAAACAATTATATTATAAACAAATTTGATTTAAAAATTTGCATTTTATCACAATTAAAACAAATTAATTGTCATTACAAATAATTAAGTAATGATCACCGAATAGTGCATGACGTATTACCATTTTCATCACCAATATCATGATCACGAATATTTTGTAATGACGCCACTCTCATCATGATACTGATACTTCCGTAAACGATTGACACAAATATCAACAAATGTTTCGTACGTTTTTCATTTGATTATAATATCCTTTTTGTGTCAATTTTGAATTGAACCAAAATCTTTTTATTTCACATTTACATGTATATCAATGAAGCAATGATACGCTATGAATTACAACAGACTGAACAGACAGTACAAAAGACTAAAGAAAGGCAAACGGGACCCAATGATTTTCTAAAACTGGTCCCAGAGATCGAGTACCGTGTGCATAACTGATTTAAAAGAATTTCATTTAATTTTTAAAAAATATCTTAATAATTGTCGACGTCATAAATCATCACTATTAATGTTTAATGTGTGTAATTATTGTTATTTAAATAATAGAACGTGCTTCCGGTAAAATTGGAATATATACAATTCATACACTCCTCTATAAAAAGACAATTGTTAAATGAATTGAATTCATACAGAGTCTTCAAACGTATCGTTTAAAATTTCTAAAGTTTTATTAACAATTATTAAATAATTAATTATGTTATTATCAGTATTCATTATAACCTTTATTAAATTATTTGATTTATCCTTTGGTAGTACGTCCCACGGTCATTGCCATGACGGTCACTGTCCGCACCGAGGATGGGATTCATGGATACGATTTCAGTGTCAAACGGACTGTGTTAATCATCCATATACTTGTAGTAATGAACAGTTCTATATAAAACAGATTGACAAAATGGTTGAAAATAATTTCCCATATTATGGTTATAATTTGATCCTCATCTCGTGTTGGGCCGCAAAACATAGAGATCACCATACTAAAGAATTGGTTGCAGATCGTGAACGATTTCCCAATGGAATCAAATACATTGCCGATTATTGTCGCGAAAGAGGACTAAAATTAGGATTATGGATGATGGTGGGTCATTGCGATCCCACTGATCCTGAACCATCATCGCAGCATCACATGAAACAGGACGTAGAAACGTTTATCAATTGGGGTGTCAGTTCCATACATGCGTGGTCTCTATCCGATGATAAGAATCAAGGGTAAGACATGTGATTATTTTATATTTTTAAAAATGTTTATTAATTTATTTAAAAGACAATGGTATCAAAAATTGAGAAGGGTCATTGATGAATCTAATCACAAACTTCCATTACACTGTGAATGGGCGAATGATGATAAATTGATCGGGAAAAACTCAGATTGGGAATTACAGGGGAAAACATGTGACTATGACACTTATTGGGTAAATAGCAACGATTCATGGCCATCAGTGTGGCAAAAAATTGATTATACGAACGAAATTCACCGCGATTTAGTCACACTTTCATCATATGGATGTTTCCCGTATTCTGATAATATCATCGGAGGTAATTTTGGTCTATCAAAAGGCCAGTGTCAGGCACAATTTGCGTTTTGGGCATTGTTTTCATCTCCGTTATTATTCTCTTTCGATTTGAGACATTTTCCCCGTTATATGCTCGAAATTCTTCAGAATCAATATGTTTTGGATATTCAGTGCGATAAATATAAAGATGTCGGACGACGCGTGTGGCGTTGCGATGAACGTGAACAGGAAGTTTGGGTGAAGCACGTGACCCCAGAGATTCATTACACCAAATCATTGGCTGTAATATACTGGTATCGTCGAGAAGCGGGTAATTCCAAATTTATCTCACGTCCAATTGCGTCCCTCTTTGGAAAAGAATGTCATCATAAGAAATTCTTTTATGTTTACGATCTTCTCAATGGATTTGAACTTTTGGGAAAATACAGTTATAGGGATTATCTTACACTTGAATGTAATCCTTCGGGGCACATTCGTATGGTAAAAATTATACCAGTCGGAAGATCGGAATATGAAGATGACAAATTTCATTCATGTGATCGTCATTCGAAACCGTGTAAAACTACTACAACGGAATGTCCATCTACAACTACAACCCAATGTCCATCTACGACTACAACCCAATGTCCGTCTACAACTACTACAACTCCATGTTCAACCAAAAAACCGGCCAAAAAGAATTGTTGCAAAAAAGAGGGTTAATGACACATGATAATTCCTTAATATTCGAATAATTAATTAAATGGGGTATTAAACTGTTAAATTATAAATTTAAAACTTTAAACGATAATTATTTAAACAAAATAAATAATTTTTATTAATGAGTGATTTAAACTAGAAAAATTTTAATTACTTGATTATGAGTGATTTAAAAATTATGAGCATAAAGTTAATATAAGTTATAATACAGCGTTTCTCAACCTGGGGTCCGCGGACCCTTGGGGGTCCGCGAGGGTTCTCCAGGGGGTCCGCGAATCATATTGTAAATTTCGTAAAAAATTCAGCTTAGCACCATTGAGCCAAACATTCGTGATCTCGCTTCAGCAAAACAACATCAACCTTCGCATTAATGTTGTAATAATGTTATATAATTAACACGCTAAAAAAGTATAAGTATAACTTTTGTAACGTTATGGTTTTTAATAAATAAAGTGATTAGATTTTCATTTACACTGATTTTTTTAAGTAAAAAAACATCGATATGCTTGGGGGACTGCGAAATTTTTTCAAATGAAAAAGGGGTCCGCGGGTTACTAAAGGTTGAGAACCGCTGTTATAATAAATAAAGTTAATATAAGTTAATATTAGTGTTCCGCAAAGGGTCCGAACAGAGGTCCGAAAGTCTAACCTGAACCCGACCCTCAAACATAGACTTGGAGCCCTCTTTAAATGCTTGAACCTGAATCCGAACCTAGGACCCTCTGAACCCTGAGGTCTCTGAGGTTCGGAACCCGGTGTCTGGGGTCCAAACCTCGAACTCGAGATCTAGCTGCGGAACACTAGCTAATATTCGTACGTTTTCCATTCACTTATTTTCCCTCAATTCTCTTATGGCAATTTCCTCAATAGAAATTTCTCAGAAAAAAATCAAATAAATGTATTGATCAGTGAATGATTATTTATAAGTTATATTTAAAAGTTATAAGTATATTAACATTTTAAAATGAATGCATACACATTCCTTGCAACATGAGGCATTTACGCAATGATATTCGCCTAATGATCCACCACCGAATCCTGACCTTTTGGCTTTATCCGTTTTGGTAATGAATTTCTTCGGAAGTTCCTGTTTGGCGTATACGTTTTTTGGAAAATTATTTTCTCCACGAACTTAATTAAATTAATTTATAATTAATTACAGTGTCATACACCATTACACCATTGATCGTCACTGATGCTGAGATTAGTGCGTAGTTTTATGCATTTACGTTTTATTTGTTTTTCGTTTATTTTAATTATTAATAAACATATTATAATAATTATCGATATTTTTTATTTCATTTACATTTACATGCATCGTATACATTTATCATATGTTAATAGATATTGTATTAATAATAAAAATACTATAATTTTTCAAAACAATAATTTTGCAAAAAATGTTACATTTCATAACTACAAAATTTTCGAAACATAAACCGCGGTTCTAGTAAAAGAGTAAAAAATTTGGTAAATTGAGCTTAGTGATGCGAATTATAGTACATGCAGTGATCATTTTTTTAAGTGCAGTGATATCTTAAATATTTGAATAAGAAGTTCAAGGTATTTATTTTTAAGATACTCAGCTACAAAATCTAATCAGCATAATGTCTCAATATGCGTTATGCTGTGAATTTTACAACTTTAGTATTAATTATTCCTAGAATTGTATAGAATTTCAATTGTTTGTAAATATCTCTGAAACGTCTTTACATATTTGAATCTAAATTTTAAAGTCTGAATATGTATATACTTAAAATATCTACACAATTAAGAAAGGTTAAGAATTTCTGTTGACACTGACAGAAAGAAACAGAGGAAATCACTGACTGAGTCATTTGAAAATTGCAACGCAATTAAAAGGCAGTAATGCAATTGTTTTAATCAATTAAAGCAAAGTTTTAATTAATTAATAATTATGGATTTATATATATTATAATATATTTGTATGATTGGTTTGTACACTGCATTAGTCTTTTACATGCATGACACTGACCAAAAAATCAATATCATTATTATGATAATCAAAACTAAAGTTTGATCAAAAAACAATGACAGTATAAAACTAAATTCTTCAGAAAATTTTAAGAAATCTTAATTCTAATTGTGAATCTATTTACTTATTTCATAGATGAATGTGCTAAAGTTACTAATGATACCGCGTGATATAATTTGGGGCTTATTTAGTTTTTATAAAAAAATTTTTAAAACATAATTCTGATGCTAATTTTAATCGGCATATAAAATTACATTTATATCATATTATATTATTATATCTCAACGAAAGTTCAAAGAATTAGATGCTATAAAAATAATCGACAAAAATGATCGATTTGCTTAACCCTTTAGATCCCAATGTTGACCTGTGCCAACATATAATTCAATATTATTTTAAACATGAAAAATGATATGCAAAATCTTGTTCCAAACTGTTAAAAATAAGGCCGGGCCGGGCCAGTAAAAGCCGATCGTACAAAGAACATGAGTTATAAGTTATAACTTATAACAAACACATTGATTTTACACATGACAAAAGAAAGTCTATACATGTTTAATGCTGTTTATCTCCAAAATCTTATCATTAACTCTCTATCTTTAATCCTCACGTGCTCTTTAGATTTAAACATAATAAGCGTTTGATTCACAGTTACATTAACATTAACTACATTATTACTGTATCGTTCACATATCAATGCTGAAAAACTTAAAAAAATGTTATTTATACAATTAAATTATGATTTATTGTAATTATTTAAATTTTTTAAATAAAGCGAAAATTACCGACTTTTTCAGGCTTTTTCTTCTTCCGGCTAGCCGGGCCGGCCTGGTCAAGTATGAGGCCAGAGCCGGCCTAGGCCGGCCGGCGGCCGGTGCACAAGACTAATGCAAAAGCGAAAATTTGTTTATAATATATGTAATGCATCATTGTGATTTAAAAATTTGCATTTTATCACAATTAAAACAAATTGATTGTCATAACAAATAATTAAGTATCGATCACCGAATTGTGCATCACGTATTACCATTTTCATCGCCAATATCATGATCCCGAACACTTTGTAATGACACCATCTCATTATGATACCGATAATTTTGCAAACGATTGACACAAATATCAAAAAATGTTTTGTACGTATTTCATTTGATCATAATAACCTTTTTTGTCAATTTTAAATTCAACCAAAAACTTTTTATTTCACATTTACATGTATACCAATGAAGCAATGATACGTTCATGAATTGCTACAGACTGAACAGACAATACAAAACACTAAAGAAAGGCGGGACCCAATGATTTTCTGAAACTGATCCCAGAGATCGAGTACCGTGTGCATAACTGATTTAAAAGAATTTCATTTAATTTTTAAAAAAGTATCTTAATAATTGTCGACGTCATAAATCATCACTATTAATGTTTAATGTGTGTAATTATTGTTATGTAATTTAAATAATAGAACGTGCTTTGGGTAAAATTGGAATATATCATTCATACACTCCTCTATAAAAAGACAATTGACTCAACCTCTTGACAAAGGGCACATCTGTAAGAAGTACATATGCGAGTAAAACACGTTTAAAGATGCATTTCGAATAAAGTGAAACACATAACTTCAATCCTTTAATCCATATTTTTATTAAATTTTTCAATTCAATGATATGCCAAAAATTTCATATATCATTGTCTATGGTCTCAGGAGTATGAATTCAATGGAATTTCAAAGAACCGGTTAAGTGCGTCTGTGCCCTTAGTCCAGAGGTTGAGTCAATTGTTAAATGAATTGAATTCATACAGAGTCTTCAAACGTGTCGTTTAAAATTTCTAAAATTTTATTAACAATTATTAAATAATTAATAATGTTATTATCTGTATTTATTATAACTTTTATTCAATTATTTGATTTATCCTTCGGTAGTACTCCCCACGGCCATTGCCATGACGGTCACTGTCCGAGCCGAGGATGGGATTCATGGGAACGCATTGAGTGTCAGACGGACTGTGTTAATCATCCATATGATTGTAGTAATGAAAAGTTCTATATAAAACAGATTGACAAACTGGTTGAAAATAATTTCCCATATTATGGTTATAATATGATCGTCATCAATTGTTGGGCCGCAAAACATAGAGATCCCCATACTAATAAATTGGTTGCAGATCGTGAACGATTTCCCAATGGAATCAAATACATTGCCGACTATTGTCGCAAAAGAGGGCTAAAATTAGGAATATGGATGACTTTGGGTGATCGCTCTAGCCTTGATCCTCAACCGTCATCGCAGCATAACTTGAAACAGGACGTAGAAACGCTTGCCGATTGGGGTGTCAGTTGTATACATGAGTGGTACCAATCCAGTGATAATAATCAAGGGTAACACATGTAATCATTTTATAGTTTTAAAAATTTTTCTTAATTTATTTGAAAGAAAATGGTATAGAAAATTGAGAAGAGCCATTGATCAATGTAATCACAAACCTACATTATACTGTGAATGGGCTAGTGATGATAAATCGAAAGGACAAAACTCAGATTGGGCATTACAGGGGAAAGCATGTGACTATGACAATTACTGGACAAATATCAACGATTCATGGCCGTCAGTGTGGCAAAAAAATTGATTATACGAACGAAATTCAACGCGATTTAAACAGACTTCCATCATATGGATGTTTCCCGAATTCTGGTTTTATCGTCGGTGGTAATTTTGGTCTATCAAAAGGCCAGAGTCAGGCACAATTTGCATTTTGATGCATGTTTTCAGGACCTTTAATATTCTCATTCGATTTGAGACATTTTCCCCATTATATGCTCGACATTCTTCAGAATCAATATCTTTTGGATGTTCAGTGCGACCCACTTAAAGATGTCGCACGACGCGTGTGGCGATGCAATAAACTTGAACAGGAGGTTTGGGTCACTTACGCAGTGCCAAACATTCATAATACTCAATCAATTGTTGCATTATTCTGGAATAGTCGAGAAACGGGTGATTCAAAATTTATCTCACGTCCAATTGCGTCGCACTTTCCAAAAGAATGCCATCATAAGAAATTCTTTTATGTTTACGATCTTTATAATGGATTTGAACTTTTGGGAAAAT
>JAQIWM010000230.1:0-11747 GCA_034695285.1 Eniochthonius minutissimus | reverse complement strand
AATTATTTTTTACTTTATTCAAGTTAATTAATTTTATTATTAATTAATACTTTGGTATACTCCGGATTTATAAAAAACAGTCACAATAATTGTTCTGCTCCTGTGTCCGCTAAAATACGGACTTTAGTTTATGATCCAAAAAGTTGCTTTGGGCAGTATAAGTCTATGGGATTCACAGTATAGGCATATAATATAATTACTAAAACTGTTTATTTGTTGACTTTCCGACAACCTACAAAAATAATTTATATGTCATTGGAAAGGTCTTTTCAATTGGCGTTTAATTATGCACCACACATATCATTGTGACCACGGCTGTCCCGTCGGTGATCTAAAATGTGCAAATATATATAAAAAGTTTTACAAATTAAGTCACCCGACGGGTATACCGATGTCAAAAAATTATGAATGTGACATAATTGGATTCAGTAGAGAAAGACCGTTAAAATGGTATATATATATATAATAGTTGTAGTCTATCGGGAGACAAATACAACTATTGTTTCCCGATGTCTTACATATAGTGTTTCCCAAACTCATTTTGCGGATCACTCACTTTAAAGTGCTCCCAATTAATTAATAATCAACGGATTATGCTGAAATTGATTACTGTGATCTGTACACTACAATAATGTGAAAACTAAAATCTGTTATTAGTTTTGATATAGATTTGTAATAAAAAATTTTATACTCAATTTTATACTTAATTTAAATTGTAAATTTTACACGTCATAAATATTCGTTCGGAACATTGAGAACAGTCCTGATCAGTGCAGTGAGTGCAGAGTTCCTCAGTTAAGTTAAAACATGTTTCAATTACATTTTAAATTCCGGTCGTTCAGTGATATATCCGGACTTATGCCACGTATTCAAATTAAAAGTGTAAAATTTACTATTTAAATCACACTGATTAAGCATTAAACGTATAACACGCTTTGTTATTATATGATATGTGAGGGGTCAAATGTATATGACAAACACATATTTTGCAAAAATAAATGTTCATTTTTTTATAAGGGTTCAATAATTAATTACGAAAAAAATTTTCATAAAAATCGGCACCTCTACACTACTATAGTGTTGCTTGTTAGTCCAAGACTATTACCAAATCAATTATCAAAAACATTATTACATTATGTTATATTTTACATATGTTTGATACAAAATATTATTAAAAACAATAAAAAATATTGTATTAAAAAATTTATTAATAATTTGTTTAAATAACCAATTTTAAATAAACATATTATTAGCTAATAATTTTTTCACGAATCAGTATATCTTTATATTTTAAATAAAGCGATGCATACATATTACCACCATTCTATTGAAATAAACATAATTAATTAATTATTTTAAATAGTAATTTATACAATATTATTAGGCTGAGGCTATTTTCACCCCATATGGGGTGAAAATAAAACGGTAGCGCGGCTAATGCTTAATTCACCTCAGATAAGGTGAAAATAAATATACCGTATTCGACCTAATAGTTTCCCACCACCTATTAATTTCCCACTACCTATTAATCCCCCACCTATAGGTCCCTTGAAAAAATAATCCCCTAGGGGGATTATTAGGTCGAATACGGTAAATATTATTTTGTTCAACAATAGTTTGAACAATGGTCGTAGCGTGTTTGGCAATGCATGCGCATTGAAAGTCTAAGTTAGGATATTTCTATAGGCGTTCCGTTATAAACTGACCATACTTTGATACCATATCAACCGAACCAGAGATGCCTAAGGTCCGAACTGCCAGGGAGGGGGTAACGTTTTGGCTAACTTGGTTCTTCTTAGTGTTTTCAGATCTTAGAATATGAGTCAACCCCTACTTGATCCCCTTTTGGGGCATTACTGCAACCGAACTTAAACACGGACAGAAACCATTGAGATAACAATCTTAAGGTAATATAAAAGATAATTGAGGACACTTTAGCTTGGATAGGGATGTGTACGGTTAATATGCATTATTTAAACGTTTGAGTTTTTACGCAGCTTTAGTTCTGGACATTCTGGACTATACGGTATGTTCCTTTTTTATTTACGCCTGTTTTAATTTACAATCCATTTTTTAACTTTTTGGCAAAAAAGAGCGTAAATAAAAACGGAACTTATGTATATCCATAATAATTAAATTTTAAAATTAACTTTATAAATGAACGTAAAATGAATTCAAATAAATGACTACACTTAAAATACATCTAATAAATTACACTGATACTAATGTAAATAATATACATTTAATTAGCGGCAAATTTTTTAATATATATTATTGAATAAATATTTGTTATGATTATAATTAATTTATAACAAATGTTATTAAATATTATAATTAATAATAATTTAATCTAAAAATGCTTACAATTTATGATTAGAAAAACCATTATTGGGTGACGACCCCTGAGGGTAAATTAGTTAGTCAGGGATCGCCCTTTAGTTGGAAGAATTGGCCAAGGAATAATTTCACAACCGTATGCACTACAAATAATCACATTAATATGTCCGTGCGATTTATTTATAAATTTTTCAATGAATATTACTTATATATCGGTAATATCATTAAGCGTCAGCATAATACAATTATATTCAAATTATTCAAATTTCTTCGTTATCGTATTGTTAATAATAAAAAATTTGGTTAATGCATAGTAATTGGTCGGAACGCCCATAAAAATCAGCTGAGGCAAGATTCTAGTAGGGCTTGATGAGAGGAGTCGAATGAGTTAATCCGTTTGACCCCACCCCCCTCCGTTACTGAGCTACGCCCACTTTTCTATAACTGCACCCTCTAAAATTTGATATAATTTTACTCGGCTCGACGAGTAGGTTACAATGATACAAGCCACACCCTTCTACGTTGAGTAGTTGAGCTTTAGCTAACTATATGTTTTTCATCATCGCGGTAGAGGTATCGCCTTCGTGGTAAGGGTGTTTAAGGAACGCCCACCCCCATGATATATACATCGTTGGAAAGGTCTCGACAAGGCCTTTTAAAAAATACCACACTCGATGACCTGTGACCTCGGGTAAGACCCGACCGGAGGCCACTTCGCGATATTTTAATCCATCGTTATATATACCGATGTAAAGGTCTCGACAAATCGAATTTAACGGTATCACACTCGATAACCTATGACTTCAGGTTAATCAATTATGCATTTTTTAAATTTGAGTTAAATTCCGCTAATATAGTCCCGATTATATAGTAAGTTATTAAAGCTTTAGCCAGACTTGTTAAATAAGCCCACACAAAGAATTCCTTCTAAATACTTGGTCTATGGCCGAGAGATGTTATTCTTATGGACCGACCTGAGTTAGGAGTGCCGGACTCGTCTGTTCTCCCTCGGAACGTCGTTCATGCGACGTTCCTCCGTCGGAGCACTTTATATTTAGTATGTCGTTAGTTATAATTGGTTAACGCGAAGCCATAGGTCGTCAAGTGTGGTACCGTTAGACTCTATTTGTCGAGTCCTTTCCAACGATATACATAATGATGGGATAAAATATCGATAATTGACCAAGTGGCCACCCGTCGGTAACTTGAGGTCACAGGTTATCGAGTGTAGTATCGTCGTGTGATATCATAACTAACACAAGTATATCGGTCACGCCCCCTTATATCTTAAAACTTAATTAAAATCGCAATTTAATGAATTTTTGAAAAAGTGGGCGCGGTTCGTGAACGGGTGGGCGGAGCTCGATGAAATAGGCGTGGTTTAACTTCTCTCATCGATTACTATCGGGTGCAACCCTCATCTGATTTTTATAGGCGTTCCGACCAATTAGTGCCGATGAATCAAAAATTTATCAGTGAAACGTGTCCAATCTTTGCATATAAAGATACACACCAATTGAGTAATATCATAAATGTGACATCAGCAATTTTTTAAGACAATAATGGTAGAAGACTGGATGCTCTTCAGCGATCACTATATGAAGTGTTGGGTGGAAGAAGGGCCAATGCTGCAGTGCGCAATGTTTATGAGATTTACATATAATTATTCAATTTTTTATTGATATATTTATTCTTAATTTCTCTTAACTTATAGTTAATAAGAATGGAATATTAAAAAATAAGAATTAATTATCAGAAGCACATACGAATAGTGTTTGAAATTAAACGTATAGTATTTAATACAAATAAATAACAAATTACTATAATAATATAACATTATTTTGTAAATATCTATAAATTTGTTTACTAAGTAAAAGATTTTCCTCATAAATTTACTATTAATAAGGATTGAAAGCTTAATCAATTATAAAGTTTACTCAAAGCACTTATACTGCAGCGTAGGCCCTTCTTCCACCTCTTCCAACACTTCATATATGTACTAATTATGGATATAAATTTGAGGATGAATTAATATTTCACAGCCTTAAGAAATGGCTTAAATGTGATAAATTAAAAATCTTCATCATGTCCGATTCTTGAGATCACATCCTAATTCTGATGAATCACTATCCGATAATCATACATCACAACAGTTCAGTTATACAAAAATTTCGAGAGGCAAATGAATGTCATTTATGTAAAAAAGAGTTTAAAGATGATGACGTCAAGGTTCGTGATCATTGCCATATTACGGGTAAATTTAGAGGCGCAGCTCATCAACCTTGTAATCTTAAAGTAAGAACCTCTTTAAAAATAGCCGTACTCTTTCATAATGGTTCAGGATATGATTTCAAACATTTTATTAGAAATCTTTATAAAATAGATCCAGATCTTAAAATTTTATCAAAAACCAAAGAAAAGTATTCTATTATAAAAGTTAATATAAAAGAAACAAATATTGAATTCCATTTTAAAGACAGTTTGGCATTTTTATCTAAATCACTTGAATATTCAGCAGAGATGCTATACAAAAAGGTAGCATAAGGTATAAACAATTTTAAAAATGTAATTACGTATTTTAGTCAGCCAAAGCCTTGTGCGGGGTTTAATCACCTTAAAGGAAAGTATCCAGATATAATGGATGAAATTCTGGAGTTTGATTGTATTTAAAGTGTATTTCCATATGAATATCTCGATAGCTTTGAAAGATTGAATGAAACAAAATTACCTAAGAAAAAAGATTTCTATTTTACTCTTAAAAATGAAGATATTTCAGATAAAGAATATAAAAGAGCAAAAAAGATATGGAAGCTTTTCAAGTGTAAAACTCTAAAAGATTATTTAGAATTGTATCTAAAATGCGATGTTCCCATATTAGCTGATGTTTTCGAAGCATTTCGTGAAATGTCATTAAAGCATTATAAGTTAGATCCAGTGCATTATACATCAACTCCAGGACTTTCTTGGGATGCAATGTTAAAATATACAGGAGTAGAACTTGAATTACTTACAGATCTTGATATGTTATATATGTTTATGGAGGGAATTAGAGGAGAATTATCAGTAATTTCAAAAAGATATGTTGAAGTAAATAATAAGTATATGATTGATTTGACAAATCTAAGCCTTCTTCTTATTTGGTTCCTGTTGATGCCAACAATTTATATGGGGATGCTATGTCTTTTAAATTACCTCATAAAGTGTGATGAAGAAGAATTAAATTTTATTAAAGAAAATATAACTAAATTCTCAATTAAACGTGACGTAGGAATTACAGTTAAGGCTGACATAGAATATCTAAAAGAATTACATGACTATCACGGTGATTTTCCTTTCTTTCCAGAACATAAAGTAAAAAAAACGAGAATCTATCTTTATATCAAGAAAAACTAATGAATAAAAAATTAGGCTCTTTATCTAAGACACCAAAATTAGTAGCATCATTAGAGGATAAAAATAACATTGTGATTATAGAACTTTGAAACAAGCAATCAAATACGGATTAATTCTAAAAAAGATACATTGTGCAATTAAATATACGATCATATTGGTTAAAGAAATGTATTGATTTAAACACAAGTCTTCGTAAACAAACAAAAGGAAACAAGTTTGAAGAAGACTACTTTAAACTAATGAATAATTCTGTTTATGGTAAAACGATTGAAAATATACTTAAAAGACAAAATATTCAATTCTTTACAATTAGAGACAAAGCTTTTAAATATATAAAGAAAATAAATTTCAAAAGAGAAACTATATTTTCAAAAAATTTAGTTGTGATTCATATGAAGAGAACAAGTAGTTTTTAATAAACCAATATACGCAGGATTTTGTGTATTAGAAATGTCAAAGTGGAGAATGTATCAATTTTTTTTTATGAATACTTAAAACCAAAATGGGGGGATAAGGTAGAAATATGCCAATTAGATACTGACTGGTTACTTCTTTATATTAAAACTGAAGACGTTAAACCAGATATAGACAAATGGTTTGATACATTAAACTTTTCTAAAAATAATAAATTTGGAATAGAACAAAAGAATCATGAAATTGGGGTGTTTTAAAATAGAAACAGCAGATGCTATATATATAGCAACAATATTTGTTGAGTTAAGATTAGAGGGTCCATTATTTGGTTGAAAATAAGGCAAATTTAGAAGGTAAATAAGTGGAAAAAAGTTCAATTTTTGGGGGAAAAATTTGGAAGTTTCAAACTTCGTTTTATTAGATATTTTATCTTTTTTCATACAAAATACCCAGTTTTCGGATCATAATAAAGTTTATTAGGTATTTCTTTTTCTTTATTAGTTAAACCTTTTACTATTATTTTACTTTCATTAGTAATATCTGGCTGTTGTTTAAAAGAATAAAGAATATCATACATACCTTCTCCTTTATTCCTTTTTTCAATAAAATGTATACAATGATATCCACATAAAACACTATCATTAGATTGTATTTGACTTGAATTGTAAATAATATCTTTATCTGAAATTTCTAAATAAGTTTTTATCTCATTACTTGGTACTAATACAAAACTATCAAAAAATTCAACAAACACTTTTAGGATTATTATAATAACAAACCCAATGAATACCTTTACCTGTAATTATATCATAATTAACAACACCACTTTTATTTTTAAATATCTTCTTAGGTAAACTATCAGTAAATACTCCTCTAAAATTTGGAATATTCTTTAAAATATTTTGAATATCAAAGTTACTTAAGGGAGTTAATGGTTTAATCATTTAAATTTTAAAATTATTGTGTGGATCAGAATATGGCCCATACAACTTTTTGAATATTTTTTAATTAGTATTTCTTTTATTTTCCAAAACTAAAAAAAATATCTTTATTTTTTAGAAATTTTACTTTTCATAAATATTTTTATTTTCTTAAAATAAAAAAATTTAGTTTTTGTATTTCTTTTCTCTTTTGTTTTTAGAAAACGTCAAGAAACAAAACTAAAACTAAATCTTTCTAAAAGAGATAAAACCTTCATAAAGAATTTTTCTTAAAACCTTGTTCCCCTTAAAAGACTTAAGCCTTATAAGACTAAAGCCATCCTAAGACGAGGTACTTTAAATAGTATGGACGTTTTACTCCTACTAAGAAGGAATCGAATGCAGTTTATTATATATTATTAAAGAGTTGATCAGACGACTTAAGAAATTGAATTATAAAATAAAAAAATTCCCTAACTTATTGATTAGTCAAATTTAATTTCCCAAACAATGTATAATCTTGAGTTTCATAACTATAAAAATAAAAATTTCTCGTTCTATAAATTATTCTAATTATTTGTTGCCAACGTAAGCTTTCACCCAATGCACGTCGAATATAACGTGCCGGCATCGCCACTCCAAGCGGCACCAAAGCTTGAGCAAAAGATGTAGATTCACCTTGGCGTCTTGAAACATTGTGCTGTATCTGAATATTAGCATAACCATCTCCAGTATTACCTTGAAAATCTATTCTTACTTGGCTATTCGGTAATTCAATTCTACTATGTTCCAACCCTGAATCTACGCCGGGGTAATTAAACGACTCCAAAGCATGATTTATGTCTCTAATGATACTATGTCCACTTGATCCAGGTGGTGGCCTAATTAACCGGTTATTTGGTTCAGCTGTAAATGTAAAATTTCGTCCATTTCCGGAATCATGTAAAGTACACACTCTAAATTTTTCGACTTGTCGTTTTACTCGTCCAAGACATGTTTCAAATCCGTCGGTAGGCCAATATGCACAATCAATCTGTGGACTACAATAGTCCCATTTTCGGAAAATTAAATATTTTTTTTCTTCTAGGTAACACCAATAATAATTTTTTCCGTGCTTATCGCATGGATGATTTGATCGACATTTTTTATCATTTGCTGAAGTCAATGGATATTTAGAGCAAAAATCTTTTCCCCAGATTGTATCCCCATCGCACTCGCCATAACAGCGATTACCATATGTCGACAGATATGTAGTTTCTTCCGTTGGATATTTTTTACTATCAGGATCACAATAGTCCCAACCATTTAATGTGTCACATACATAGTGAAAAAATATATTCTTATTACATTCGGTGATACAGAAATATTTGTATGTTTTCGATAATATTTGTGTCGCCATATTTTTGGTAATACCACAATAATCCCAATTATCCCGACCAATCCAATTAGTTCCATCAGTATAACACCAGAAGTAATCATATCCATGTTTATCGCAGATATGATCAGAACGGCAAGGAATATTTTGATATGTCATGTCTTCAAATGGCGAACAATAGTCCGTGTTATTGTTATAATCAATAATACATGAGTAATAATTATTAGTGAATTGAATATTGAATATCGAATATGAATATGAATATTTCATGCATTCATTTTGACAGTATTTTCCATCTCTGGAAATTACAACAAATGATTTTATTTCAATTATATTAATACAAATAAAAATAATAATTTTTAAATAAAATGAAGTCAACATCTTTTGAGTCATACAATTGAAATATAAAATATATATTTTTTAATACACTATCAATATTTTAAATTAAACGCTTAAATTATTATAACTTTCTTTTTAAAATTCCTTAAATAATATTTCCTTATTATGTGACAAAATATTTACCCTCTTATTTGTGAAATTTAACATAAGTTAAACATCTGGAAAAAAATATAAATAGATAACAATTTAAAGAATAAATATTTTTGAAAATAGTCTAGCGTTCAATAATTATTTATACAATGATTAAATAAATTCTCATTATACGATAAAGTTATTCATCCTTTTATTGGGGAAATTTAACATAGGTTAAATATCTGGAAAGGATATAAATAGATAACAATTTAAAGAATAAATATTTTTGAAAATAATTTAGCGTTCAATAATTATTTATACGATGATTAAATAAATTCTCATTATACGATAAAGTTATTTATCCTTTTAATGGGAAAATTTAACATAAGTTAAATATCTGAAAAAACTATAAATAGATAACAATTTAAAGAATATATATTTTTGAAAATAATTTAGTGCTCAATAAAGATTTATACAATGATTAGTAAATGCATAAGTTTATTGATTAATATTGCTTTAATAATAGTTTTAATTAACGGTAAGTATATTTTGTATTTTAATAGAGATTAATTATTATGAATATATTAATTATTTAATTAATTATTTAAGGCGAAAATGAAATTTGTGGCGATTGGGAGGTATTTAGAGGGGAAAAGTGTTTTAAATTATTTGGAAGGCAACAAAAGGTAGACCTTGAAAACGCAGTAGATTTGTGCGAGAAAGCAAATCCCAATATTCCGTCAACTCTTGCAATAATTAAGTCATTAGAAGAGCAAAAATTTTTAGAGGAATATATACATCATAAAGAATTTTTAGATAATGTATGGATTGGAGGAAAAAGGAACGTATCGGACACAAAAGGGATATCTATTATATGGAAGACAATTCAAAGCCCAGTTATACTAATTTTGATGACAATTTGGTAAACAATAGCGAAAACATTTGTCTACAAATTACTTATAGCAGTGATAACAATAAAATGGGTAAATGGGCTTTGGTTCCTTGTGATAAGAAAAATTTTGTTTTATGTCAATATATACCTAAATGGTCTATTGATAAGTTGGTAAAAAGTTTATTCGAATTTAAAAATCAAATAACACAAGACATCAACAAACTTAATAAACAAAACCAAGAAACAGGTGAATTCATTAACAATCTTGATATATTATCACTTTTGAATTTTCCTTTATTACCATTTTTATGATTAGTTCCAATTGGCTTCATTTATGTTCAACTTCCAAAAGAGAAATCTCCTACCGAGATTTGGCCATTGATGAAATGGAGTGATGTGAGTTCCACTTATGCAGGTATTTTTTTTAGAGTCACAGGAGGGGAAGCGGCGTCCTTTGGACAAGTTCAGGAAGATAATGCACCACGACTGATAGATGTTGGCGCATGGGGTTGGAATAATGTGAGGGGAAAATTATATTGTGATAGTTGCGTTGTTACGATCCCTAAAGGAAAATGGAGTAACTGGATCTTTACTGGTCACGAAGTCAATGGCACGTCTTTATACAACGAAGGTCGAAACCATACGAATCCCATTTATGTCAGGTTTCAGATGTCGGAAGGAGAAGTGCGACCACGCAATATGGCAATTCACGTATGGAAAAGAACATGATTAATTCATTCATAATTTAACAATATTATTGTAAGTAATATAAATTGTTTAATCATAGAGATATGTCAAAATAAATGTAAAATTATTAAAATTTGTAGAGATCGCATTGTCTATAATAAATGGAGGTAAAATCAGAGCTTTCTTAATATGTATACTATATAGAAGGCTATAAAAATCATAATATACATACAGCTGTACTTATAGCATTTGCTTTTTAAATTTTATTTATCGTTTCAATCTTTTTAATAAAAATCTGTCCTATGTCGCATCATAATAAGACAATTTCTTTCGTTAACTTCACTACCTCTAACTATCAAGTCTTCATTTTCTACACCAGAATGAGTATATTTGACCTTTTATCTATCCATTCTAGCATAGTTTCTAGAATCATTCAATTTTTTTTTGATAAATTTGTAATTGAAACTATTCACATTGCATTTAATATTCCATTTGTTGTTAAGATAAATCACTCAGCATGTAACATATTGTAAAATGTACAGCTCTACTCTGTAGTAATAAACTTATTAAAATAACCATTAATATTTGCCATTTGTAACTCACCAATTCCGAGCATACACATAAATGCTAAATACAAATATCGATGACAATTATTTGATGGATGCCATAATGTGGGTTCATTGTTATCAATTGTAGTTTTTGCTTTAATCTTTTCATTGGCATTTAATTCTTTTATATTGTCTTTTTCTGTTGACATTTATAACTATTAATTAATAAACCCCGGGACGATATTCTTTTATATTTGTCGAAATATGCACATAATTATTCGTTAAAAAATTCTAAAAATTCTTTTATATATTCTCTATAAGTCAGGTAAAAAATCAGTTTTTTCGTATTTTATTCACATTTATTTTTAATTACCGTATTTGACCGAATAATTCCTCACTACCAATTAAATCTCCACTCCATTTAATTCCCCACCTTTAAAGGCATTGAAAATTAACTCCCCACTACCAAATAATTCCCCACTAAAAAATTTAATTTTTTGGACGACCCAAATTATCCCGTGATTGTTTCTTTTGTTTCTTTTGTTTGTGACATGACATTTGCTTTTACATACATGTAATTAAATCACAAATAAATCATTTAAAATTAAATCGCAATTACAGATAATGGGTAATATATTATTAAATAAATAATATTAAAATAATAAAATAATAATATTTTTTGATTTAATAATAAAGAAATTATTATAAAT
>JAQIWM010000229.1:0-11771 GCA_034695285.1 Eniochthonius minutissimus | reverse complement strand
TTAATCATTTAAGAAAAATTTATTCAAATATAACCGTGGTTGACATTTGTCACTATTTTGGGACTTTAACTGTTAAACAAAATAGCGGCGTCTCGCATATAAAAGGAGAACCGTTACACGTCGTAAAACTAGTTGACGGAAAAGCAGTTATTGACCTCAATGCTGTGGAAAGTGTTCTAAAAAAAGTTGGCGACAAACCATTCACTGTTATATCAATAGCGGGTCCAAAACGTATAGGAAAGTCATTTTTGTTGGGATACTTTCTCCGAAATTTGCCCTCTAATGGAGAGGGAAACTGGTTTGACAGTAGTCTATCGAAAAAGTTCGAATGGAGAAGTGGTTCAGAGGGCACGACAGTGGGAATTCTGTGGTGGTCTGAACCGTTCTTTGTCACAATTGATAGCACTGAAACGGCGGTTATATTAATGGACACTCAGGGAAGTTTCGACGATAAGACTACTTATCACGAAAACGCGTCAATCTTCGCGTTAAGTACACTATTATCATCAACAATAGTTTACTACATTCGCAGTGACATTACAGAAGACATGTTACAGCAGTTGCAGTATTTCACCCAATTCGCGCGTATGCATCAAAGTGAGACATATGACGACCAAACCGGTGATAATTATGAAGAGCCGTTTCAGAATTTAATGTTTCTGATACGCGACTGGCATTTCGCTGACTATAACTACGGCTGTCATGACGATCGTGCGCCACAATTTCCCGATAAGAATGTGAAAAAAGACAAAATAGATCCGAAACCGGAATTTCCGCGCGAAGTTCAAATAGTGCACAGATCTGTGTTAGAAAGTTATGCCAAAGTGGCTATTTATCTGCTACCGTTTGCCAGTAAAGATCTATCACGTGATGGAAATACTACAGATATGGACGAAGAGTTTGTAAAATATTACAAAGAATTTGTGGTAAAAATGTTGGACAGAAAGGAAATACAACGCAAGACAGTGGGCGGAGAATTAGTTATGGGAAATATGTTTATCAAATATGTCGCGAAATGGCGGGAATTATTTTTGAGCTCTAGTGTGCCGAAGGCTAAGAATGTTCACGAGGCAACCGCAGAACTACATAATTCAATGGCTGTTCAGACAGCCTTAAGTGGTTACGAGCAAACAATGAGAGACGGAACTAATGGTATCGTTTTAACAGAAACTAAGTTCGAAGAGTTGCACAAAAGAGCGCTCATAGACAGTATTAACGTTTTCGATAACTCGAAAAAGTTTGGTAATAGTGATTTTAAGAAAGAATTTAGACAGAAATTAATGAACATGATTGACATACAGTATGAAAAGTATAAGCAAATTAATGTCGTGGAAAGAGAATATTATGATAATAAGGCTAAGATGGAGAAAGAAATGGAAGAGCTCAGAAACGCTATCGAAATGTCAAATAAAGATAGAGAAGAAATGGAAAATGAACTTTGAAGAGAGTGAAAGACGACGTCGGGAACAATTAGCGAATATTAACAAAAGATCCAGATCTGATTTGTTATCTAATATCTTTGGAATAATTTTTAAGGTCGTAGAAGAAATAACAAAAGCTTTGACAGAAAAAGACGAACTTTGATTTATTTAATAGAATATAACGATATTTATAATTATTTTTTATGAGCAATATTTTTGTTAAACTTTTTATTATCTATTTTGAGGTCAAATATTTTTATATTGTGAATGGAAATTTTAAGTCGTCTTAATTAAAATTTTACTTTAATTTTAGATATTTCTCAACTGAAGATACTTAAAGCTATTAAACTAAATAATGACTTTCTGTTTTAAAATTAGTTACACTTTTCAAATAAGTAAAGTTTTTACTTATGGTTTGTATTCTAAACACATAAATTCTCAGTAATGTGAAGATCTGTACACTAGGAAAACTATATTTTTGGATTGTTATTTGGAATATGAAGTAGTAATCAATTATCAGGGTTTTTGCAATGGTACTGTTGTTCACTATAATTGCGTTCATTCTGTTTAATTTTTATGCTTACTTTAACGATTTATCGAAAGTTATTTTCGCTCAATTATTGTCAGCTTTTGATTGTAATTTAAAATTATTTATCAAAATATGACCTGTTTTTGTATTTACGACTGACGTATTCATTGTTTTTACAGATCATATGACCTTTTTAAACAGTATATAAAGTTTATTAAAAACAAAAATAAATATCTAATGTAATTTTATAGTTCAATTTAATTTAAATATTTATATAGTCAGTGTATTAATGTTTTTCCCTGTTATGAAAGCGTTGAAATGAGATGATATCAGGAATAGCAAAAAATTCAGTGTTTATATGAAATAAACTTCAGACATGGCTTATTGTACAAGGTTAACTTTTAGTCTGTGTGAGTTCTTTTGCGTTATGTTGCACTTCATAGGAAAAATTTCTTCATTATTTACATTGCACTATCTGAATTTTCTTGTACATATATGCAATAAGCTATATATAGAATTAGCTATAAAAAACTGTTTCCCGTTTAAAACTTTGAAATACAGTCTTAAATAATTTATATAATAATATGAGATAGTTGAAAATTTAAAACTTTTGAATCACATTAAAAAAACAAAAAGTTTGATTACTAAATTTTTTTGTTCAAATACAATATATAATACTTATAAAGTATAGTAATTTTATATTTTCATGCAGTAAAATTTTTTACGCTAAATTATGAATCGCAGACGATTACATTTGGTTAAAATTATAATATTTTGTATAATTGGTTTGATTGTCCAATTGGAAGTCAATCCTGTTGATGGACAATATTGTGGTGATGAACACTCAAAAGATGTGTACACAAAAGGTAAACAAAATTTCAGTCAATAATAAATACTCTGCTAATAAAATTAAAACTAAAGCTTATTTTAATTTAACATTTATTAAATATAGTAACCATACAAATGTTGTTTTAAAAACCAGAGCACCACTAAAATCTACTACAATATAACTTAATTAATTGAACCCAAAAAAGTATTATCTCTATTTGTGGTCCAGAAATTATTCATTAATTAGTCTGTTTAACTTATAATTTAATTAAATTAAAAATATTCAACAAATAATTATTTTTCAAAGATGTTTACTGGCCAATAAGAACGTACCGAAACTAAGTTATACCCGCTCTCTAGTATTAAAAAATTCAAACTACCATAAAAATGGATAATGCAATAAAATTTATACTTCAATATAAATTAGTGGATCAACTCTTTTAGAGTTACAAAAAAATAGTTCAAAACTTTCATATTATAAAAAAATATGCAAAACTGAAAGATAAGGCAAAACTATAATTTAGACAAAACTTTTTCACTAAGGAATTCTTTAACATTCAGCTTAATTTTGTGCATAACTCGATGAAGGATGTCTACCAGTTATTTGAGAGCCGATATCTATACTATCATTTTCTGGCAACAATTACGAGATAAATGTGAAACGTATTAATGAAGCATTTGGCAAAGTAGGAAATCCAAAAGTAGCGGTTTATTCGGTGAATGGCGCCAAACGAACGGGAAAGTTATTTCTTCTAAATATATTAATGCGATATTTAATTGATAGCAAAAACGAATACTGGTTGGAACAAATTAAAAACTTAAAGGGATTCTCGTGGAGAAGTGGTGCAGAGAGAGAAACAGTTGGCGTAGATATGTGGAGCGAGCCTTTCATTGTTAAACTGGAGAGTGGAGAAGAAGTGGCCATTATTTTAATGGACTGTCAGGGAAGCTTCGATGATAAGACCACGACTGAACAGAATGCGGTCATATTTTCGCACAGTTCTATACTGAGCTCTAAGTTTATTTACAACATCGATAGCGATGTATCAGAGGATAAGCTTCTTTTTTTTTGCAATATTTCACCGAATTTGCCCGATTAGTTGACACAAAAACCACAATTGAACTGTTCCAACAATTACTGATTCTAGTGATTAACTTCGAGTTTCCCGATTATGCGATTGGTTTTTATAACGAAACGTCTCCAGATGGCGGCAAAAATTTCCGAAAAGACAAGATCGACCCTCAATCAAATCAGCCGTTAGAGGTTCAAACATTGCGACTAAATATTAAAGACTGCTTCGAAAACATTGCGTGCTTTTTGATGCCAAATCCGGGAAAATTGGCGAAACAGTTTAGCTTTACCGGCGATATAAGCAAAACAGACAAAGATTTTGCTGCCGCAGTAAAACTGTTAGTGTCCACAATTTTGAGATCCGACACTGTTGGCACTTCTTTGAAGCGTATCGGGGAAAAAACTATGACTGGAACTGAGTTTATGGCTTTTTTCAACGTTTTGGCGGAATATTTTAAAGACGGTAAACTACCGAAAGGTGTGCCGTTAGCTGAGGCCAACGCAGAAGTAGTAAACATGTACGCATACTCTAATGCAGAATCTAATTATAATAACAAGATTAAGGAAGCGGTGAATAGCGGAGTGTATGATAATCAAAGTTTTTTAATAAGCACGACGAAGTTAAACGCGAAAGCATTCAGATATTCAACGAAATGAGTATAATCATTAATATTACATGTTTACTTAAACTGTTACTTATTTTTTTATTAGTTTTTGTTTATTTCTTTGAATTAACGATATTAGTCTTCTATTTTCTTTTATTTCGTTGATTCAAAGAAATAAACAAAAACTAATAAGAAAAAATAAGTAACAGCTGAAGTAAACATTTAATATTAATGATAATGATGTTGACACTGATGTGGAATTTAAAGAAACATATCCAGGAATTAATACGACTGAATTCGGTTTTTGTATCTCTTATATTTGTTTTATTTTTCTCATTTAAATAATTCATATTAATAATGTGAACGTGAAGTAAACATGTAATATTAATGATAATGATGTTGACACTGATGGGGAATTAAAAGAATTCAAAGAAATATATCACAGAGTGAGACAATTGTTGCATACGGTTTTTATCTTTTATAAGGATGTTGACACTGATTGGGAATATATAAATGAGATGCGAATGAAGAATCAAATAACAAAAGTCTTTAACAGTCTTTAGCATTTGTTTGAAATTAAATTTAATAAAAGTTAATTAACCCTGAAAATGAAATGTGCTTTAGTAAAGTCATAACTCATTGTGACCATTGTCACAGTATGTATGTGCTCACCAATCGAACCCCCAAATGAGTCTAAACAAAACGTCGATTCAACCATTCTTAATGCAATTGATCCAATAAATGCGATCAACGATAACGATTCCTCACGTGACCATACAAAAGGTAATTTTAATGATAATTAATTTAGAAAATATTAATTTAATTTAACACTTTTGTAAAGAATTTGTAAGTGAATCACCACTCTTTGAATTATCGCCCATCATGTTTAAGAGGAATTGTCATACGGTATGTTCGGCTCAATGCACGTGTTGTCCTTTGAGATGTAAGCCCCAGTGTACCATTAAATGTGATTTTTAAATGGCGCTAAGTACATCATTGAGGAACATGCATTACCCGATGGTCTAATATATTGATTAATACAATTTAATACTTAGCACGTATAATTATATAACACAGCTGAGTCGTGAATTACAATTGTAATGTGAATTTAATTCAAATAAAAATATATTAAAATTTAATTCAAAAAATCATTTAATTTATATTAATTTTTTGAAAATTTTACAGTTAGTATATGAGTCTGTTGAGGGAATTTTGAAAAAATTAAGATTTTTATACCGAAAGAACGAACAAGTGAATGTTAGTGAACGAGTGTCAGTGTGGGGTATAAAAAGTGAAGGTTTTTGTCAAAGGCACTCAACAGACCCATATAGTAGTGATGAAATATTTAGTTCATTTGAGACGTTAGTAATATCGTATGCACGAAACTGCGAAATAATATCATACTTTGATTAATCATAACAATATTAACAGAATGGGATAACGGACAAAGTTTATTGAGGTATCAAAAGGTCATATAAAGCAGGTGATACAAAAAAACAATTTATGACAGTATTGATTATGTAGGGGTGTGCAAGGGAAAAATGCACTATTTAAGAATCGCGCTTTTAAGTAGTACTGGTCATGCTGGTGATCGACATTGACCGTTAGAGTCAATATGAATAATACTAGTCCAAATAATAATTATGCAATAATTATAATAGAGATGTTTAGTGGCGTTATTTTTTCAATTTTTTGAACTTAAGTTATAAAAAAATTTACAGTTAATTCTTCAAAATTCAGAGAATTAACTGTAAATTAATAATATTAATTTTATTTAAGAGTGGACAGTGATCATTTAAGTGAAACATAAACATATATAAATTAAATAATTTATTGTGTTAAAAGTGTATGAATGGATCCAAAAGAGACCATCACCACGGAGATTAAAATCATTATGTCGTATCACAATACCCATATGTTTGGGACAAAAGATACGATCATTTCCATCATTGGAATTTCCATCTCCAAAGTTACCATTAACTTTATTCTCATATTTCAAATTTGAAGATATGAGTGATTTTTATTAATCTTTATCTTAATTTTGTACTGAGTTTGCAATTAATATCATTTTTTATTTCATTTTTATAAAAAATATTCGAAATTCAATTTTTTCATTTTATATGAACATAAAAAGTGTTTTGATATAAATGTAATCTTTAAATGACATTTTTGTAGTAAATCACAATTAATCCCATACTTATGCATTTTATAACAATAAATAAATATTGATATATTGGATTAAACTCCTGTTAACACATGTTATCTCTTTATCAATGGTGTCAGAACATTTGATTTATCGTCATATTTAATTTTTATAATATCTAAACGTTAATGTTATTTCAACATTTTCATGTAATATAAGTATATAATAAAAATACTTTCACAAAAAATTTAAATATTTATGTAATTCATGAGAGATTAATGAATATTAAAAGTGTCGTATTTAAATGTTAAAGCGCATGTGAAAGTGTTTATATGAACTTCAATTATATAATGTGTAATTTTTTGCATAAAACCGTTTGAATTTAGTTTCTTTTTATGATAATTAATAAGAATGTCTCCATTTTTAAATAATAAATTATTATGCATTTTTCTATATTCATGTTTCAGTGATAATGAACCATATGATTAAAAACAATGTCCAAAGACATGTGAATGTTTTAATGCAAAAGCACCTTTTGACGAAAATACAAATGAATGTAAATAATGTTAGAGGTTATTTTAATGGTAGGGATATAAGGGCTAACAAAATCATGAGGTTAACAGAATTGAGGTATGACTGTATTACGTATCTTTTATTATGCAAAACTATTTTAAAATAATGTGAGAACGTTAAAGTTAATTCTAAATTTCATGTGTGTTATTAAATCGGGTTATATAAAAATATTACTTAATTTATAATAAAAATATTACTACTGTGGCAAGTCTCTAATCCTAGTAGGACTATCCTACAGAGTGTGTTGAGATTAATTCATCGATACACTTACTATGGGTTTGTAATATGCACATGTATATGCACTTGCGCACGCGGGACACAACGAACTAATTTCAACACACGCTGTAGGGTTAGGGACATTGCCACTGTATAATTTTAAAATTTAAATTTTACTAGTTTTACACATACAAACAAAAAATAGAGGATTAAAATTACTGGTGTTTTAAAATAACCGCTATAATAATAAAAATAATAATAACCGTTATAATAATCGCTAATGTCGGTTCATTATGTTCTTAATAATTTAGTAATCACCTTTAAATTATTTTAAAAACATTTCTTTCCTTTGTTAGTCCAATATGAATCACTAAACCTGATATCATTTTGAATACGTTCATTTATGAAAATGTCTTTAAATTATAATGAATAATTTAAAGAATCGATGAGACAAAGGGTATAACGGTTATACAATAACCATCACATTTCAGTGAATTCGTACTGAAGGAATATTATAAAAGAAATAGCCGATGATAATCTAAATTTCGTTGTAATTAATATCTCTATTCGCAGCAAATAGCAATGAAGTTGATGATGATATTATTAATGTGACATAAACACACATAATTACGTACGAATAACATTTATGATAAAATCATTTCGAACAATTGTCAATGCGATACGGTGAAAGACCGCATCTGTATAAATCATATTCTTAATCTGAGATTATTAATTCTGAAGGTAATAATTTATCGGAAATTATAATAATGGAATTAACATCTCTTTTCTTATGAGTCTTTTTTCTTAATTTTAACATTTTATTGCTATTTTTCAGTACCGTTGTTTTATATCAAAATGAAAATAGATAAAATGTTATAGGTCTTAAATAATTAATGATAAAATTTATTAATTTTTAATTTAATATATTAATTTAGACATTTGTAGATTGCAAATATTGACGTATTCATTTTTTTTAATTAATCAATCATTATAAAAGAACAAATATTATAAATAAATAATATTTTTAAGTTAATTAGTGAATTATTCTGATCATTTACTTATAATATTAAAATATATTGTAATATTAAATATATAAATTTCAGTTCATTAAATATCGTTGTATCATATAAATGTGCACATAAAAGTAAATGTGAAAAACTATTATTTGTTAATATTTCTTCCCTAACTTGTGTTAGTTTATTAATATTTTATTTCCATTTAATAATTACAATTTCAATAATTTTAAAATTAAAATACATTGATCATCATTTGTTCATGTCAGAGACAGTTCCGTAAATAATGAATATTTTAATAATCAATAGTAATATATTTTTATTTTAATTCAGATATTAAAAGGTTAATTTTTTTTAATATAAACGTTTTGTTAACTACAATTGTACAATTGAAAACATTTATCTCTCAAAAAATTGAAAATTATTTAAATTTTATTTAATAAAATTTAGTTTTGAGTATAGTTTAGATAAATAAATGTTTTTAAACTTCTAAATTAATCTTTGAAAATTTTGAATAAGTCTCAAACTTAATCGAGACTTTGAAAAAAACCTCAAACCTTATAACTCACTCATAGTTTTGTTAGTACATGTATTGCTTTATAAATAATATTTGTTAAATTATTATTGAGAGTACAAAATTATTTACATTATTGAAAAATGTTCCATAATTGGTCTTACAATTGTATAAAATTTAAATTTATTCTTTGATATGTTTAAGATGTGTTTAACGATTTGTTTTACACCTTCGTATTTATATGCATATGCTCGAAATATTTTCAATAATATTTAAAAACTTTGGCAAAGATTTATATTAGTAATTTAAAGAATAAATTTAAATTTATTCAATTGACAGACACAGAACTATTTAAATAACTTTGTTATTTAAAAATTAACAGACACAATTTTAATATTACATATTTGATAAATATTTATTAAGTAGTACAGTATGTATCCTGAATATCTTTACATTATTAACTAAAAATGCCATTTTATGTTATATTCATAAATGAAATATAAATAAAATTATTAATTTAGTAAAATATGTGTACATAATTTTCGCTTAATATAATAATCATTTTTAAACATTTGTACTCTTTTTATTTATAAAAAATTTAATTTTAATATTTATTTTTATTTATTTATTTATTTAACATTAAAATACACTGATGATTACATGCTACAACCGGAGCAAATAGTGTATTTATTATTTCGAAAGATTCCATTTTTAAGTTCTTCGTCATCACCCATTTGTATGTCTATATCTTTATCTTTAATTAAATTAAAAAATTATTATTAATATAATTAACTAAATTAAAAATATAATACATACTGATTATAGATAATTCGTGAATATTCCAAATGTGTTTAATCATTGAAAATGTTAAGGTCATCAGCGGATTATCGTTTAAATTAACTCGTTTCAGAGATGGAAATATATTTGGAGAAAAGAAATTATCAGGAAATTGATTAATATTATTGTTACTCAAATCCAAATTCCATAAATAAGGAAATTGACCCTCTAGTGTATCGATAGATTTGAGTTCTTTATTGTCTGTAATCGAAAGCATTCTTAAATTAGACCAATTTTGAAATGCATTTGTATGAATAATTTCAATAGAATCCTTAAAAGTCGCTATGGTAATTGAATTTGCTCCTAATTTGGTGGTAATATCAGCTGTAAGTGTATTTAAATAGGAATTTCCAATGTAAATTCCTTCAATATTTTCAAGGAGAGTAAATGATTCCCATTTATATAGTGTTAATGGACAGTTTAAAAATGTTAAATAACGTAATGATTTAATGCTTAATTGATCGAATTTTGCACCATTATCAAAGGGATCAGAAAGTCTGTCTCCTTTTTGCGACCTAACTTTGATGAATACCAAATTAGTAATCGATAATTTATCAAAATAATTTATTGCTAATGGAGCAGGTTTCTGAATACCAGTAAGATCTAATACAAATGTATTAATACGATTACTAGTGGTTGCGGGAAGACTATTAGATAATCCATCATCAGTTGATTTACAAATTATACTCAAATATTCTAAACAAAAGATAAATAATAAAAAAATACTCCATTCTAATTAATTAATTAATAATAATAATAATGATATTTTAATTTAGTTACATTATTTACTTTCATTTCCAGCAAAAGGTGATTTTGCATTAAAACACTCACATGTCTGTGGACATTGTTTCTGATCATATGGTTCATTACTAATGTAACACGAATATAGAAAAATGCATAATAATTTATTATTTAAAAATGGAGACATTCTTATTAATTATCATAAAAAGAAATTTTAATTTAAACGGTTTTATGCAAAAAATTACACATTATATAATTGAAGTTCATATAAACACTTTCACATGCGATTTAACATTTAAATACGATACTTTTAATATTCATTAATCTTTCATGAGTTACATAAATATTTAAGTTTTTTGTGAGTATATTTTTATTATATTCTTATATTATCATGAAAATGTTGAAATAACATTAATGTTTGGATATTATAAAAATTAGATATGACGATAAATCGAATGTTCTGACACCATTGATAAAGAGATAACTTTCCAATAATAACGGTATAATGTGTTAACACGACTTTAATCCATTATATCAATATTTGTTTATTATTACAAAATGCATAAGTATGGGATTAATTGTGATTTACTACAAAAATGTCATTTAAACATTGCATTTATATCAAAACACTTTTTTATGTTCATATAAAATGAAAGAATTGAATTTCGAATATTTTTATAAAAATTAAATAAAAAACTCCGTACAAAATTAAGATAAAGATTAATTAAAATCCCTCATATCTTCAAATTTGATATATGAGAATAAAATTAACGGTAATTGTGAAGATGGAAATTCCAATGATGGAAATGATGGTATCTTTCGTCTCAAACATTTGGGTATTGTGATACGACATAATTATTTTAAACTCTACGGTGATGATTATCTCTTTTGGATCCATTCATAGTGTCTAAACATAAAACTTTAAATTATTAGAAATAATTAAAAAATTTTATATTGAAATATTGAAAATAACCGCAACTCTTGTTATTAGTTAAACTTAAAAATAATTACTATAAAATGTTCAATAATTGTATAATACCATTAAATAAATAAGAAAATTATATTATCTTAAAGTAGAAAGTACAAAACTTTATCGTACAATTAATGTTCAAACGATCATATGATTATTATTTATAATTAATTAAATTGTTTATAATTTTTTAAATCCGTTGCACATCCCTACTTTTATTATTGGTCATGACTACCTAATGTCTTCTATTAAAAAATATTAAACTGACCATTGTCATACACGGGATAGTCACTGTCAACAAAAAATTTA